>KZ810608.1:5477-15563 GCA_000696205.2 Oncopeltus fasciatus
TTTTTTTTTCTATCAGGCAGGACTGATATTTTTTTTTTAACACGAATTATTTATCCCCTAAGAATAAATAAGGAATGTAGAAAATTAACTATTCATTTGTAAATCTTTTTCTTTCTTTTTTTTTCTCTTTGGTGCCTAAAAACTGGAACGATAAAACTATATGTTAGTTCCATCAAAAGTATTAAACTGATTCTTGAGCCATAGCTTATAGAAAAATGCGTTTTTACACTTACCGAAAATACAGACAGGCTGTACAATAGGAAAATTGATATAATCTTTTAAAAAAATTGACATTTTTTTAAATTTGTATTTTTTTGGATCTACCTTGACCGAACCCCAACAAAAAATATCTAATATTTTTTTAATTATAATTCAGCATTATACGTGTATACATGAGTGTGTGTGTGTTTTGGTTTACAATTTCCACAGTTTCCTACCTTTTTATTTTTTAATAACTACGCAGCACTCCTACTTACCAAATTTATTTTTTTATAATACAGAAGATATTGATGATCCTCCAAGTCTTAATCTATTCCCCTCCTCCTGACCATTTTACTATCGATTAATTCATCCAACGACTTGCAAAAAGGCTGAAATATCCAATTTTCATTTACTCATTTTCTTACAATCTCCAGAGTTGCGAATATAAAAATTTATAAAACATTCGAATTTAATGTTTGTATTATTATCCTTTTAGTAAATTTTTTCCTGAACAACAAATACATTGGATTTTACATTTTTTTTTTTTTTGTTCGAGGATTATTTATTTTCTCTAATATTCGTTTTGTGTTCTCCTCATAAAAATAACCTTTTAGTTATTTTATTTTATCAATTTATACATATTGAGTAAAAGCATTAACTTATTTTCTTGAACTTATTTACTTCATTTGATTTTTTTTTTTCTAGTTTCATATTTAATTCTCTTTAATCCTTCCATCTCTTCAGGCAGGTTCTCTTTTTAGATTCTATTCTAGAAAGTATCTCTATTATGCTACGCATTAACTTGCGATAGCATACATTAGATGGCTATCGAATTTATATTTTCTCTGAAGACATCCTACGTATTAGTTTCTGTTATCTAATTTACAGTTTGGGGTGGTACGTCATTCTCTTTTTAGTTTCCAAAATATCTCTATTATGCTACGTATTAACCTGCCATAGCATACATTAGATGTCTATCGAATATTATATTTTCTCTGAAGACATCCTACATATTAGTTTCTGTTATCTAATTTACAGTTTGGGGTGGTACGTCATTCTCTTTTTAGTTTCCAAAATATCTCTATTATGCTACGTATTAACCTGCCATAGCATACATTAGATGTCTATCGAATATTATATTTTCTCTGAAGACATCCTACATATTAGTTTCTGTTATCTAATTTACAGTTTGGGGTGGTACGTCATTCTCTTTTTAGTTTCCAAAATATCTCTATTATGCTACGTATTAACCTGCCATAGCATACATTAGATGTCTATCGAATATTATATTTTCTCTGAAGACATCCTACATATTAGTTTCTGTTATCTAATTTACAGTTTGGGGTGGTACGTCATTCTCTTTTTAGTTTCCAAAATATCTCTATTATGCTACGTATTAACCTGCCATAGCATACATTAGATGTCTATCGAATATTATATTTTCTCTGAAGACATCCTACATATTAGTTTCTGTTATCTAATTTACAGTTTGGGGTGGTACGTCATTCTCTTTTTAGTTTCCAAAATATCTCTATTATGCTACGTATTAACCTGCCATAGCATACATTAGATGTCTATCGAATATTATATTTTCTCTGAAGACATCCTACATATTAGTTTCTGTTATCTAATTTACAGTTTGGGGTGGTACGTCATTCTCTTTTTAGTTTCCAAAATATCTCTATTATGCTACGTATTAACCTGCCATAGCATACATTAGATGTCTATCGAATATTATATTTTCTCTGAAGACATCCTACATATTAGTTTCTGTTATCTAATTTACAGTTTGGGGTGGTACGTCATTCTCTTTTTAGTTTCCAAAATATCTCTATTATGCTACGTATTAACCTGCCATAGCATACATTAGATGTCTATCGAATATTATATTTTCTCTGAAGACATCCTACATATTAGTTTCTGTTATCTAATTTACAGTTTGGGGTGGTACGTCATTCTCTTTTTAGTTTCCAAAATATCTCTATTATGCTACGTATTAACCTGCCATAGCATACATTAGATGTCTATCGAATATTATATTTTCTCTGAAGACATCCTACATATTAGTTTCTGTTATCTAATTTACAGTTTGGGGTGGTACGTCATTCTCTTTTTAGTTTCCAAAATATCTCTATTATGCTACGTATTAACCTGCCATAGCATACATTAGATGTCTATCGAATATTATATTTTCTCTGAAGACATCCTACATATTAGTTTCTGTTATCTAATTTACAGTTTGGGGTGGTACGTCATTCTCTTTTTAGTTTCCAAAATATCTCTATTATGCTACGTATTAACCTGCCATAGCATACATTAGATGTCTATCGAATATTATATTTTCTCTGAAGACATCCTACATATTAGTTTCTGTTATCTAATTTACAGTTTGGGGTGGTACGTCATTCTCTTTTTAGTTTCCAAAATATCTCTATTATGCTACGTATTAACCTGCCATAGCATACATTAGATGTCTATCGAATATTATATTTTCTCTGAAGACATCCTACATATTAGTTTCTGTTATCTAATTTACAGTTTGGGGTGGTACGTCATTCTCTTTTTAGTTTCCAAAATATCTCTATTATGCTACGTATTAACCTGCCATAGCATACATTAGATGTCTATCGAATATTATATTTTCTCTGAAGACATCCTACATATTAGTTTCTGTTATCTAATTTACAGTTTGGGGTGGTACGTCATTCTCTTTTTAGTTTCCAAAATATCTCTATTATGCTACGTATTAACCTGCCATAGCATACATTAGATGTCTATCGAATATTATATTTTCTCTGAAGACATCCTACATATTAGTTTCTGTTATCTAATTTACAGTTTGGGGTGGTACGTCATTCTCTTTTTAGTTTCCAAAATATCTCTATTATGCTACGTATTAACCTGCCATAGCATACATTAGATGTCTATCGAATATTATATTTTCTCTGAAGACATCCTACATATTAGTTTCTGTTATCTAATTTACAGTTTGGGGTGGTACGTCATTCTCTTTTTAGTTTCCAAAATATCTCTATTATGCTACGTATTAACCTGCCATAGCATACATTAGATGTCTATCGAATATTATATTTTCTCTGAAGACATCCTACATATTAGTTTCTGTTATCTAATTTACAGTTTGGGGTGGTACGTCATTCTCTTTTTAGTTTCCAAAATATCTCTATTATGCTACGTATTAACCTGCCATAGCATACATTAGATGTCTATCGAATATTATATTTTCTCTGAAGACATCCTACATATTAGTTTCTGTTATCTAATTTACAGTTTGGGGTGGTACGTCATTCTCTTTTTAGTTTCCAAAATATCTCTATTATGCTACGTATTAACCTGCCATAGCATACATTAGATGTCTATCGAATATTATATTTTCTCTGAAGACATCCTACATATTAGTTTCTGTTATCTAATTTACAGTTTGGGGTGGTACGTCATTCTCTTTTTAGTTTCCAAAATATCTCTATTATGCTACGTATTAACCTGCCATAGCATACATTAGATGTCTATCGAATATTATATTTTCTCTGAAGACATCCTACATATTAGTTTCTGTTATCTAATTTACAGTTTGGGGTGGTACGTCATTCTCTTTTTAGTTTCCAAAATATCTCTATTATGCTACGTATTAACCTGCCATAGCATACATTAGATGTCTATCGAATATTATATTTTCTCTGAAGACATCCTACATATTAGTTTCTGTTATCTAATTTACAGTTTGGGGTGGTACGTCATTCTCTTTTTAGTTTCCAAAATATCTCTATTATGCTACGTATTAACCTGCCATAGCATACATTAGATGTCTATCGAATATTATATTTTCTCTGAAGACATCCTACATATTAGTTTCTGTTATCTAATTTACAGTTTGGGGTGGTACGTCATTCTCTTTTTAGTTTCCAAAATATCTCTATTATGCTACGTATTAACCTGCCATAGCATACATTAGATGTCTATCGAATATTATATTTTCTCTGAAGACATCCTACATATTAGTTTCTGTTATCTAATTTACAGTTTGGGGTGGTACGTCATTCTCTTTTTAGTTTCCAAAATATCTCTATTATGCTACGTATTAACCTGCCATAGCATACATTAGATGTCTATCGAATATTATATTTTCTCTGAAGACATCCTACATATTAGTTTCTGTTATCTAATTTACAGTTTGGGGTGGTACGTCATTCTCTTTTTAGTTTCCAAAATATCTCTATTATGCTACGTATTAACCTGCCATAGCATACATTAGATGTCTATCGAATATTATATTTTCTCTGAAGACATCCTACATATTAGTTTCTGTTATCTAATTTACAGTTTGGGGTGGTACGTCATTCTCTTTTTAGTTTCCAAAATATCTCTATTATGCTACGTATTAACCTGCCATAGCATACATTAGATGTCTATCGAATATTATATTTTCTCTGAAGACATCCTACATATTAGTTTCTGTTATCTAATTTACAGTTTGGGGTGGTACGTCATTCTCTTTTTAGTTTCCAAAATATCTCTATTATGCTACGTATTAACCTGCCATAGCATACATTAGATGTCTATCGAATATTATATTTTCTCTGAAGACATCCTACATATTAGTTTCTGTTATCTAATTTACAGTTTGGGGTGGTACGTCATTCTCTTTTTAGTTTCCAAAATATCTCTATTATGCTACGTATTAACCTGCCATAGCATACATTAGATGTCTATCGAATATTATATTTTCTCTGAAGACATCCTACATATTAGTTTCTGTTATCTAATTTACAGTTTGGGGTGGTACGTCATTCTCTTTTTAGTTTCCAAAATATCTCTATTATGCTACGTATTAACCTGCCATAGCATACATTAGATGTCTATCGAATATTATATTTTCTCTGAAGACATCCTACATATTAGTTTCTGTTATCTAATTTACAGTTTGGGGTGGTACGTCATTCTCTTTTTAGTTTCCAAAATATCTCTATTATGCTACGTATTAACCTGCCATAGCATACATTAGATGTCTATCGAATATTATATTTTCTCTGAAGACATCCTACATATTAGTTTCTGTTATCTAATTTACAGTTTGGGGTGGTACGTCATTCTCTTTTTAGTTTCCAAAATATCTCTATTATGCTACGTATTAACCTGCCATAGCATACATTAGATGTCTATCGAATATTATATTTTCTCTGAAGACATCCTACATATTAGTTTCTGTTATCTAATTTACAGTTTGGGGTGGTACGTCATTCTCTTTTTAGTTTCCAAAATATCTCTATTATGCTACGTATTAACCTGCCATAGCATACATTAGATGTCTATCGAATATTATATTTTCTCTGAAGACATCCTACATATTAGTTTCTGTTATCTAATTTACAGTTTGGGGTGGTACGTCATTCTCTTTTTAGTTTCCAAAATATCTCTATTATGCTACGTATTAACCTGCCATAGCATACATTAGATGTCTATCGAATATTATATTTTCTCTGAAGACATCCTACATATTAGTTTCTGTTATCTAATTTACAGTTTGGGGTGGTACGTCATTCTCTTTTTAGTTTCCAAAATATCTCTATTATGCTACGTATTAACCTGCCATAGCATACATTAGATGTCTATCGAATATTATATTTTCTCTGAAGACATCCTACATATTAGTTTCTGTTATCTAATTTACAGTTTGGGGTGGTACGTCATTCTCTTTTTAGTTTCCAAAATATCTCTATTATGCTACGTATTAACCTGCCATAGCATACATTAGATGTCTATCGAATATTATATTTTCTCTGAAGACATCCTACATATTAGTTTCTGTTATCTAATTTACAGTTTGGGGTGGTACGTCATTCTCTTTTTAGTTTCCAAAATATCTCTATTATGCTACGTATTAACCTGCCATAGCATACATTAGATGTCTATCGAATATTATATTTTCTCTGAAGACATCCTACATATTAGTTTCTGTTATCTAATTTACAGTTTGGGGTGGTACGTCATTCTCTTTTTAGTTTCCAAAATATCTCTATTATGCTACGTATTAACCTGCCATAGCATACATTAGATGTCTATCGAATATTATATTTTCTCTGAAGACATCCTACATATTAGTTTCTGTTATCTAATTTACAGTTTGGGGTGGTACGTCATTCTCTTTTTAGTTTCCAAAATATCTCTATTATGCTACGTATTAACCTGCCATAGCATACATTAGATGTCTATCGAATATTATATTTTCTCTGAAGACATCCTACATATTAGTTTCTGTTATCTAATTTACAGTTTGGGGTGGTACGTCATTCTCTTTTTAGTTTCCAAAATATCTCTATTATGCTACGTATTAACCTGCCATAGCATACATTAGATGTCTATCGAATATTATATTTTCTCTGAAGACATCCTACATATTAGTTTCTGTTATCTAATTTACAGTTTGGGGTGGTACGTCATTCTCTTTTTAGTTTCCAAAATATCTCTATTATGCTACGTATTAACCTGCCATAGCATACATTAGATGTCTATCGAATATTATATTTTCTCTGAAGACATCCTACATATTAGTTTCTGTTATCTAATTTACAGTTTGGGGTGGTACGTCATTCTCTTTTTAGTTTCCAAAATATCTCTATTATGCTACGTATTAACCTGCCATAGCATACATTAGATGTCTATCGAATATTATATTTTCTCTGAAGACATCCTACATATTAGTTTCTGTTATCTAATTTACAGTTTGGGGTGGTACGTCATTCTCTTTTTAGTTTCCAAAATATCTCTATTATGCTACGTATTAACCTGCCATAGCATACATTAGATGTCTATCGAATATTATATTTTCTCTGAAGACATCCTACATATTAGTTTCTGTTATCTAATTTACAGTTTGGGGTGGTACGTCATTCTCTTTTTAGTTTCCAAAATATCTNTTAACTAAATAAAAAAAGACTAATAAGAATAATATTTATTATGTTGGTACTCAGTTATATGTTAATTTATTAAGTAATGAAAGGTGTAAATATTTCCCTTTTGGAAATTTTAGTGAAGTTAGTAATAATTTAAATCTGGAGGCTTTAACACCATTTTTCTGAGATGACTTTAAAAACTTCTCGTTTTTCTCAAAATCTCGTCAGAAATCGCGAAGTACTAAATCTCGGGGGATTTTCGCATAAAAGAGATTTCAGAGTGTCTTTTTTGCCGTCTAGAGTGTTCTGAGACAATTGTCTCATTCCGCTAATGGGACCGACCATGTTGTCTTCTGGGGAAGAGGTAAAATTCTGCACTAACAAAGTTCTGAAACCTTGAAGACAAGCTGTCTGAGGCATGACGAGGATTTAATGAGAGAGGGCTGAAACAGCTGAGACATTAATGTTTTGGAATCTGCTGTCTCAGCCTCCTGAAATATTAGCTCCAGCAAAGTAAACGAAAAAAAACAACTGTCAAGTTAGAATTACCACTCAATCCTTAGATAGCTATAGGAATATATGATAAATTAACTCACTTATATATATATATATATCTATCGATTAATTCATNCTGGACTTGGAGAATCATCGTGCATTGTGGTTATGCGCTCAGCTGGGGGCGAAATGACTAACACCCCATTAAAATGGATGAGAGATTCCATTAGGCAAAGGATCAGAATTAATGGAGGCAAATTACGTTTTATTTTTTTTTTACGCCTCCTAAAAAACTCTCCTTCAAGAGGAACAAACAAATTTAGTCTGACACTAAATAAGCGGTGAAGATGCCATACTTGATTTGGAGGAAAATTTGATGACCGTCATGTTTATGAAGAAAGAAATGAAGTCAGGAATTCAGTCTTCAGTAATTTAAGAATTAAAACTAATTTGTAACCAAAGCAGGATGTGAATATGAAAAATAAAGAAAAATGTTATTTTATATAGTCGATTACACATATTTTCATTTATTTATTCTTTATTAGATTATGACATATATACATGTTTCTATATTATTTTTGTATGTTTCTTTTTCATATAAAGCCCTGATGAAGGCCTTCAGGCCAAAAAGTTGACTAAAATAAAAAATTTTCGTTACAAATTAGTTTTAATTCTTCAACTACCAAGACCGAATTCCTGATAATTCTCATTCCAAACCATACATAAGTAAGAAATAGTCTGAGTTTTATCCAATGTGTAAAATGAATACGCCAAAAAAAAAAAAAAAACATTAGTTGTAAATTATTTTATTTATTGGGAACAACGTTGCGGCTTACGATACAAGCCTTTTATTAGAGCTGATATCAAAAACCAAATAGGAAATGTGACTAAGTCTATAAAATATCAGAATGAAACAATAAATACAAAAATAAAGAAGGAATGCAGTAAAATTGAATGCTGTTTTACACGCTTATGTAAGATATAAGATAAGGAAGAGTAACATTTTAAAATGTAATTTAATACAACAATTATTGGAACTATTAAGAAAATTAATAATCAGTTTATTCAGTAAACTCTTGATTATTAACTGCGGCATTGTGTGGTATGGATAACGAGAATAATACAAATTTAGAATAATCTGCCTAAGACCTTGGAGCAAATAAAGTGAAAAATCTTGTAAATTAAAAATTTGATTTCATAGGAATTGAAACGTAATAATGTAATAGCAGTGAAAATATTTGCAGTAAGGTTCATATTTACATGAAATAAATTTTAAAAAGAGTGTATTGTTTTTTACAGAATTTAAAGGGTTATTATCACTACCAATGAATATAGAACTATCATACTTTCTATTATATTTTTTTTTTTTAGCCAGCCAACAGAAGATGGTTTCCAAAAACCAATGAAGACGGATAATAAAAGGTACGAGAGTTTTACAGAATTATTCTTCGATTATTTTTTGACTAAACTTTACTTGGAATCTGTTTTTGAGCAAAATGCGTGTCATATTACTCTTCTAAATATTACGAAATTCCGTCGACTAGTTGCAAAGCCAATTTTAATTCGCTTTTATTCCTTTGCTTTGATAGTTATTTCTGCATCAGTTCAACCACTCTTTACTGTCCTCATTGTCAGAATTCCCATCTCCTGAAATCATGATTTGACCAAGTCGACCAGTCCGGTGAAAAGCAGATCTAAGTGGCAACTGAGACCAAATTGTTAGTGGGACGGGAATCTACAAATGGTTTTGGTTGTCTATTTCAACAATCGGCAGTAGTTTTCTCCATGACTTTATAAGGGTCAAGGAGTTTATTAAATCAAACGTAGATGCTAATTAATGTCGTCAATTCTCTTAATAAGTTTTCCAAAACTCTTTAAGATCTTCAATTTTTGTAGTTACTGTAACCCCATGGTCCGTCGGTAGCATGGAATGTTCCGGGGTTGACAAACTCTCGAATTTGTATTAATAATCATCTTTCATAAAAAGCTGTAAAAAAAAAATTAGTATACAAATGTTAAAATTCCATATTATTATATTTTATGTTAACACACACACATATGTATTAGTAAATATTTTACGTATCATTTTTGTCACCTAGTTTTTAGGATCGGAGAAAATATCTAAAATATTTTCGAAAAATTTGTGTTGAGAACAACCTTAGTAGTTACATTTCTCAATATTAGTTGAAAGTGTCTAGTAAAGTGACTTAAAATAACAATAAATGAGATGTAATCACCTTTGATGATAATCTTCTGCCAAATACTTGCATTTGGTTTTATGTACTATGGTCTCATTACGTTCCTGCAATTACCTGAAATAAAAAAAAAAATCCTGATAAATAAAGAAAAACATACTTAAGAATGAAATTAGTATTTGTATAATAAAAATTTCTGAAATTTAAACTATTTAAATTATAATTGTTCAACTCCACTATAAGTCAATATAGTTTGATTAAATTATAGGGTTTTTATTATATATATA
>KZ810609.1:0-14382 GCA_000696205.2 Oncopeltus fasciatus
ATTAGTTCCGTCAGGGTACCAAGTTGAAAGCTTGGTTTCCATAAGAGAAATTTGCTGAATTCGCCCTAGTAATTTGGTACGGTTAGCAAATATAGATTCAAAAGTTTGACTTAAAGTTATTTTTCTAAATTTATCTCCATTTCGAAGAACGAATTTTTAAAGGAAACATTGAGATGTTTACCAAAAGTTTTGTTAACCATTAAAAGAAGTGGTCTGAATATTATCCATGAAAGTAGACAATATCTATATATAATGGTTAGGCAATACTAATATTTATTTTGTAGAATTAACAAAAAACTGTTTTAGGTTTACATTGTATACATTAAATGTCAAAAACCTCAACCTATTTTGACCTATTGATAAAAAAATGAATCTTTCTATTATTTTAGGTTCTTCTATAATTTAAAATGTTACTATATTTCTCAAAATGTTACATTGTGTTTGTGGATTAAATTATATTTTTACATCTCTTAAGTATGGTTGTCCAACTTACGCCACCTGCTGAAGCATAGGGTCTCCCACCACTCAGCTTTTCCTAAATGAAAGATAAATATTTAAGATTCTTCAGAGAATTTATTATCTATCATAAATACACTATTTGTACAATATTTTATTAGGTTTCATTTTAGTGATATTTGTTCGATTTCGTTCCTTATAGATACTAATTAAGCCTGATGATTATTATAATGGCCTAAAAGGTTATGAGGTTAAGTTAACCCCACCCATAGAGTAGACAGGAATGGGGGAGGATGTAGAAGTGTACAGCAAATGTAGAGGGGTGGCGGATGGAGGGTTGTATGAAGTCCCCTTAAGGAGCGGTCAGGATAAGGATCTGTCTAACAAGGAGTTTTCCCAGAGGGAAGATACAGATCTGACTGACGGGCTTAGGGCTGGACAGAGGACAGAGGACTTACTCTCTGGGAATAAGGACTTCTGGGATAGGCGGCCGAAGTAACGAGTCTGTGATGCGAGCCCTTTCACAGCTTCAACTATTTATTTTTATCTGTATATTTTGTGGGAGCCTGTGGGATCACGGAAAAAATTAGCTAAAATTCCACCAATCAGTAAATATTTAACTTGAGCAATTTTGTCATGTTTTCTGCTGTTAAAAAATATGGACAGATATATAAACTGCCGGACAAAATTAAAGGATCACTTCAATATTTTTAAATTACTGAACTGTATAGGGTATTTTTGAAAATATTCTTTTTTCTTTGGAAGTCACACTTTATTATAAGGGTAATAANGGAAGAAAGAAAAGAAGTGGATTAACTGACCCTTTTCTCCATAAACGGGTGGGAATATAAACAGGTACAGGATTAACTGGATAAGATACAACACAAAGTCCAGTCTGGGGCAATGGAATTTCTATTTTTATCTCTTATGTAATAATAATATAAATATTTGTAAGTGATCCTTTAATTTTGTCCGGCAGTGTACTATCTTATTACAGGGAAGTTTACAAGTATAATGATGAGATAAACATTGAGAATAGTTTTAGACCTTTAAAGAATTGAAAAATATTATCCACTGCTATCCAATGTACATAACTGAATATTTTGTGTTATATATTTCTATTGAGAAATTATAATATATCAAGATATAAATTACATTTGCACTTAATAAAAATCTGTTATTTTTCTAACAACAATAAGTATACATGAGGAAGGCATTAAAAATTCTAATTTTAAGATTTCTACTAGCCTTCACATGCTTTATTGTAGCCATTAACAAGTGAATTGTAAAATATAATCCCAAAGAAGCTAAAATGCCTTATTCAAGTTTTTTGTACCGACAAACGGACCGTAAAAAAAAATATTGAATGAGAGCATCGAACTTAACTACAATTTTATTTTGTCCGATAGATGTTATGTTTGGCTGATCTAGTACATCCAAACAGTGCACCTATGTACACATATGGCTCGAACATACATACACACACTCAATTTAATATTATGCGATCTATCTTTACTGTCGAAGCAAATAAATGTATTTTTCTAATTATTGATGTAATACATCTAACATATTAGAGTCAACATAAGATACAACGTTATAAATTTAAATACCCTCTTAATTTACTATATATAAACACGTATTAACTGGTTTAATATATTTAGATACATGCAATATTTTTTTTAAATCTTGATTGAAAAGTCAGGTTCCTAAATTCTGTCTAAATGTCTTTCTTGAGACTTAGAACATTTGGTGTACTTAGTTACGAGACTATGCCTCGTTAGACTAACTGTGCTTTTATATTGATAAAGTGTAAATAAGGATGAGAATTAAAAAAATTAATAAAAACAGTGTTAAAAGATAAAATATTGACGCCGCTGTAAAAATTTTAAATAAAATTTTAGAGTTCAAAGTTTGAGAATTTTCTTAAAATAATGATCTTAGCCACTTCAGCATGTACATAAAATTGTGATGGTAATTTCATTGCCATCAATAAGTAAAATGTTGTCCCAAGGGAAAAATGTTGTTCCAAGGAATACAATGCTCTAATCATGGATGACAATGGGTCAAACATGTTACAATATTTGAAATTATCTAATGAAGGGAATTCAATCATTTGTGCACAGCATTTATAGAGATTAAAAAAAATAAATAATCAAATAATCACGCGAGAGTCGCAAGGCAGAGATCCCGTCATCCAGACGACCGTCAATTCTACAACCGGCTTTGTCGGTTGGTAAAGCGTGAGCTCAATTCTCACCGGCCAGAATCCTATAACAGCTACCTATCTTCTCTTACAACTAAAGATAATTCTCTTTGGAAGGCCACCAAAAAATCCTTAATTTCCAGCCTGTTTCCCCACCTCTTCGTCGTGAAGATGGAACTTGGGCTCGTGCCGACGCCGAAAAAGCTGAGGTAATGGCCAAACATCACAGACAAACATTTATCCCTCATCCTGATCCTACTGATCATTCCAAACCTACTGAAACAGAAATGTTTCTTAATGCTCATCATCCAATGTCCCTCCCTCCTAAAGCGGTTAATCCCTCCGAAGTCAAATACCTCATTTCCAAATTACCCAGGCGCAAATCTCCAGGCCATCTTACGACAACTTCCCAAAAAAGCAATCCTCTTTATAACCTACCTTTACAATAGCATTCTCCGCACCACATACTTCCCTCTTCTCTGGAAACTCTCTAACATCATCCTCTTTCCTAAACCCAGTAAACCACCCAACCTTCCTTCCTCTTACCGTCCCATCAGCCTCCTCCCCATAATGTCTAAAATGTTCGAAAAGATCCTCTTGCTTAGAATTATACCCATCCTCGACTCCACGAACCTTGTTCCTAATCACCAATTTGGTTTTAGAAATAAGCACTCCACAATTTAACAAGGTCTCCGAGTTATAGATCGCATCTCCCACACACTTGAGTGTAAGGAATACTGCTCCTCTGCATTCCTTGACGTGACTCAAGCCTTCGATAGGGTATGGCATAAGGGCTTGCTCTTTAAACTCAAGTCTATCCTTCCACAACCTTACTACCTTATCATTATGTCCTATCTTTCCGATAGATACTTTCTAGTCCGCACTGGTCTGGAGTATTCTGACCTCTACCCCGTTGAAGCGGGAGTTCCACAGGGTAGCGTCCTTGGTCCTTTTCTTTATACAATTTTCACTGCCGACATCCCACCACATCCTGACACACTCCTCGCGTCCTATGCAGATAACACAGCCATACTCTCCTGCAACCCAGGTCTTTAAACTGCCTCAAAAAACCTTCAATCCCACCTTAACTCCATTTTCCAGTGGTCAAAACGCTGGCGAATACTCCTAAATGAGAAGAAATCAGTTAATGTTACCTTCACACTCCGCAGAGGTCAATATCCGCCAGTTCTCCTTAATAAAGTTCCCCTTCCCTCCTTTCCGACAGTCCGCTACCTTGGGTTCTACCAAGACAGTAAATTAACCTGGAAGACTCACTTACAAACAAAGAGACAAGAGCTAAACAGACGCTTTGGACAGCTCTACAGATTGCTGAACCACAGGTCCAGATTAACAATAGAAAACAAAATAACTATATACAAAACATTAATCAGACCCATCTGGACATATGGTATTGAGTTGTGGGGCACAGCGAAGCCATCAAACATTAGAGGGGTTCCAGTCCAAAGTCCTTCGCACAATCCTCAACACTCCTCCCTACGTATCCAATAAAACCATCCATTCTGACCTGCAAGTACCTTTTGTTTCCGAGCTCATCCCCTCCAGATTTGATAAGTTCCACACAAATATCCAAGGACATCCAAATCCTCTAGTCCTCTCCTTGGCATCCCACGTTCATCCCGACAACCCTCCCCGACGCCTCAAGAGGAGGTGGCCAAGGGACCTCCTACTCCAGTCAGTTTAGTATAATACCTAGGGAGTGAATGCACTGGCATTTTTCTCCCCCTCTCAATCCCTCCTTGACTCCCTGCCTAGTCTCCTTCTTATCCTAGGATAAGGAGAAGATGGGTGCCGGATAGTCTATCGCGGGTTAACCTGGGCTCCTCTCTGAGGACGGGTTACGTCCCGGGGTAGACGAGCAAGGACTATTATCATTTACCCCATCAAAAAATTAAGTGTAAAAATGTACAGATAATTTTTTTTTTTTTAATAAAGAGTTAATTCAGAAATCAAATAATCAGACATTTAATTATTTACATCCCTTCTGTTTTATTAATTAACAAGAATAAATAAATCATTATATTAGGTTTGACCACCACAAGTATATAAATAAACACATATGATGCCCAGTAGATGTATATATTTGGTTGTTATACCATGATTTCATGCCATATGAAAT
This sequence comes from Oncopeltus fasciatus, assembly GCA_000696205.2. Lineage (NCBI taxonomy): Eukaryota > Metazoa > Arthropoda > Insecta > Hemiptera > Lygaeidae > Oncopeltus > Oncopeltus fasciatus. The sequence goes on from KZ810609.1 coordinate 4,797, forward strand.
ATGTCAATTTTATAATACTATATTTTATTACATAAAATATGAAAATGTTATATTATTAAGCACTATAAGTTTTAATATACATGACTATACATTTTTAAAAGCCAAAAATATGTCTAAAATTATAATACACTGAATCGACAGGGCATTAAAAAACTAAATGTCTAGTAAAGTAGGAGATCATTCTGTCTTAACTGTTAGAAGTCTGTCTGTGTTAACAGTTTAGAAATTCTTCTACAAGACTGAAAAATATCAAAATTTCTTACTATTACTGTGATCAATTAGTGAACGACTTGAAAGGTTTTAGCTTTTCCAAAAATATGAATTAGTAATATATAATTATAATTTATTATATTTTACTGTGTGGGAAAGAGTTTTTTGTTTTCCCAAGCTGTACATTTTGGACTGAATTTCAAAGGCAAAACCTAATATTTTCTTCTATCAATCTTATAAAATTTCATTCGAACAGAGATAATGCGGCCATTATTTCTATAGGTACAGCAGAAAATGCGCAGACGCTCTCACGGCAGAAAAATCCGGGGTGAAAGGAAATTTGGGGGTGGGGGGGGGGGCGTAAAGAGGAAAAGAGGATTAGTCTTCAGATTGGAGGGAGTGGGGAGAGATCTGATTAGCGCTAATCCTAAAGGACATGGCTCACAGATATAGGATTACTGTGGACCCCTTTTCAATGCTACCCTTCAATGAGCCTTCTCGGTGATTTTTCTTGGCTTATACTCGGAGGTCTTTATTTATTAGATGATCCCAAATTTATATATTTTGTAGGAAATCTTTATAGCCTTTCATCTTGGACGGGGGCTATTTCCTATTCACTCATTATTATTATTATTAGTAGCGAGACGGTAATTAGTCGGCCTTCGCAATCGTTCTGATTTTTTATGCATTAAAAAAATCTCTTTGATTGGTGTGGTGGCGTTTTCGCTGGTTCGAATGTGACTAATAAAGAATAAATATTTAATATTAAAAATAAAAGAAAAAGAAAGAAAAATTGAAAGTAATAGGTAACAAATTACAATTTACAATCTAGTTTCAGCAAGCAGCTCGGTCCTCGCTCTCACCTGCAGTCCTTCCTCCAAAGCGGCCCTGAAATTAAAGGTCTCCAACTCGGCCAAGCGAAAATCCCAAAAATTCAGAGTACTTACTTTCTGGGAATGCGTGGTAGTCGTGAGTCGACGAGGAGTAATGGACTGTATTGTAACGGGGAGGCGCATAAGGCGGCACGAATTAATAATACTTTTTAGGAAGCGAAATGGCGGCGGAGGATACGTTAGACACTTCGTCTACTCCTGGAAGCAGAGTGGTTCTTATGGGAAACTGCATTTAGGCGATAAGGGCCGCGAGTCCAGGCGAGTCAGCCCCTGTACCGAGATTTGGGCGCTCGGGACTGATAAAGGAGGATTAGGGCACGAACAATTGGTTATTACAATGCGTCTTGAAAAAAGCTTTTACATCGTAAGCTACTGATACTGCAGTTAATAAGTGTTTGGAAAAAAAGTTAAATTCAAATGTTAGTTAATCTTAATTTTTATGAATATATCCACAATTTTTAATGGTAATATTCGCTTGATTGCAGAAATAAAACTTTTAGTACCGTAGGCTTGAAGGTATGTAGCGTCCATTATTGACTCATCAGGAATTGCTTCATATCTTATAAATGCATCATTAGGTTCTTCTATGAGCAGAATTTTGTACCGAATTTCGTCTTGTTTGCTCCTCCTCCTCCTTAGCAGTCCTCCTCCTTAGCAGTCCCTCCTTAGCAGTCCCTTAGCAGTACCTTAGCAGTCCTCCTTAGCAGTCATCCTCCTCCTCCTCCTCCTCCTTAGCAGTCCCTTAGCAGTCCCTCCTTAGCAGTCCCTCCTTAGCAGTCCCTTAGCAGTCCTCCTTAGCAGTCCATTAGCAGTCATCCTCCTCCTCCTCCTCCTCCTCCTCCTCCTTCTTAGCAGTCCTCCTCCTTAGCAGTCCCTTAACAGTCCCTTAGCAGTCAACCTCCTCCTCCTCCTCCTCCTCCTCCTTAGCAGTCCTCCTCCTTAGCAGTATAATAGATCATAAGTTGTTTATTTATGGCTGCCCTTTAGGCAAATGTTTTGAAAATTTCTCTGATCATTCCAATTCTTACCATTAGTTCAATCCTTGTTATTCTGTTAGTGCATCTTTATCAACTTATCATATATATATATATAGGGGCACAGCGAAGCCATCAAACATTAGATGCATCCAGGGGTTCCAGTCCAAAGTCCTTCGCACAATCCTCANTATAAATACAGAACATGAAAAACTCACGGCTACGATATGTAGCAATCGAAAACATGTCGGATAGAGAGTACAGTGAACACACAGCAAAATTTTCGAGGATCACTCGTCCTTCGTCAGTGAGAAGTGAAGAGATACTAGGTGGTGGGGTGTTGTGTAGCGGAGGGGGCTCAGATTTGCAACTGAAGACGAGAGAGTGCGCCTATATCCACATTCTCAAAGCCACCTTAAGACCTGGCATCAATTGCTAACAGTAAGAGGATTAGGGAAAACTCAATCGCCTTTCCCTTCCTTTGAGCTCCTTTTGCTACACAACTCCTACAGCCTAGTATCTCTTCACTTCTCACTGACGAAGGGCGAAAGTTCCTCGAAAAATTTGCTCCTTGAAATAATTTCACTTTTTGTGTGTGCACTGCACTCTCTATCCGATCTGTTCTGATTGCTATACATATATAAAACCCAGTCACGCAACAAGTCATATACCATAGGTTATAATAAATAAATAAATAAATATATATATAAAATATTAAAAACTTATTAATTCTCGAACCACGTCTAACAACGTTTTGGTGTCATCATTTCTTTTTTACCCTTCAATGTTGGATGGTCCTCAATAAGGGTTGGATGTTCCCTAGGAGTACATCAGAAATCCTCTGGATAAATACAAGCAGAAGCCCAGAATAGAAATTAAACAAGCCCTGCACTGTGAGTTATAAAAATTGGGACCTTTGGCTCAGAAGTCCAGAACCAGACCATCAAGAGTGTGGTTTTGCTTTGATTGGATGTTCACAAGAATATTCCATTTACACGATAAATGAGGGAATTGTATTGAGAATCAAATAGATGAAAAAGAATCCCATCAGTAAGACACCAAAGAAAAAAAACTCTATCCACCCCCTTTCACTTGCTTTCCAGAAAGGGAGGAGTCATTAAGAAGTTGAAGGGAAAAGCGATTATCCACCACAAGTTCGATCTGTTTGCTGAAGATTTCCATTTGAAAAGTTCTCTGTCGATGGAAGAGAATCGGAAAACCCAATCATTTGGACGCTCAAGTGCACCCTTCTATCCGGCGTCGTCTTATTTAGCCTAACTCTGTTTTTCTCATTTCCCTTCCAGCCTTCCACCGCTGTCTCTAGCCCGATCTTCCACGAGGGAGGCACTCGATAAAAGCCATTTAACCCCCAACCCCCTACCGTAAGACTTGTTGTTTTAATTATCTCGTTTCTTTGCTATTCGATTCGGTGTGTTACCAAAAAAAAAAAAAAAAACCCCAGAAAAGTTTGTATTTATTTCTCTTCAGACAGTTGCCTTTTTTGGTGTTTGATTCAGCATTAACCCAAGCTCCTAAAGTTTACAGAACAAAAGACTTGTTCAGTCATGCTCTTAATAATTATAGATAAATGATTTTGAAATTGCGGATATTAAGGAATAAATAGAAATATATAGTTTAGTTTTCAAACTGTTCTATGAACTTGTCTTACAACTTTGTAAGAAATCTATTTCTACTCGATTCTTTGGTCGAAGAATAGCTGCAGACAGTTATCAAAAAGGCGATTAAGGATCGCATCCGGTGATGGCATTCGAAAGGAGATAACTAATATGTCATCAGCCAAACCATCACTGGTCGAAATGTTATAGTTGGTAGGTGAGATGGAAGGTCTTCAAGCTCTTCATGAGCATTAACTACTGGAGACATAAATCTGACTGTGCCAAGCTGCAAGGAAGATCTGAAACAAAGTCTGGTAGGAGCAAAAGTTGATATTTCACTTCAGTGTAAGAGCAAAAACTATAAGAATATTGATCTGTATATCTGTACCTCGGAGGGATACAACACTATGTCCATTTTTGTCAAAAATGACATTATTACACAGTTAAAATCAGCTTTTCTTATATTTCTTAGAGGTATAGAACACTATGTCCTGGACAGGTTATTAATAGAGTGTTCTGATAAAATATCATTACAAAATCTCAATAAATAGTAAATAAAACATAGATTTTAGGTGACAAAAAGTTTAATATTGCTCTCCTGTAAAATGGACATAGTGTTCTATCCCTCCGAGGTACAGATATATACAATAAATTTAAGTTAAGCGTACAATTAGATATTGTTACGGACTACGGGCTACTAATAATTAAGAAGAATGAGATTAATTAAAGTTACTTTATTATCACAAGTAGTTATCTACCAATAATAAACCAATCTTACTGCAACTACTGCCTTTAATAACTAATACTTGAATAAATAGAGATATAAAATTACTTACAGGTACTTAATTATCACGTGCAAATAAATTAAATATGCTTATTTACTAAGAGGCCTCAAGATAACTTGTTAATCACTGTTGTCGGTATTGCAGTGGCTATGACAAGCCCGACACAGGTACATATAGTGAGCTAGGCAATGTTTAATTGAAAAATAAAAAGAATGACCTTAAATGCTGAAATTTGAAGCACGTCTGTTGATATTTAAAATATTGTTAGTTTACCTAACTAATTACCTATAATATAACAATGAAATTTCTATGAGTAAAAAAAAAGTATTAATTATTAGAATCAGATGATTTTAGTTGGGGTTCGGTCAAGGTAGATCCAAAAAAAAATACAAATTTAAAAACGTTTTGGCTTACATTGTAAGCCATCTTCAGGGCTGTATAAATACAATATCATGAAAATACAATAATAAAGGGCAATAATATAATACAGAATTACATTCATACTTTTGATATCACTTTACATTATGGTAATTCTGTATTATATTATTGTCGTTTACTATTGTATTTTCATGACATTGCATTTCTACAGCCCTGAAGATAGCTTACAATGTGAGCCGAAAAGTTGACAGATAATCTTTTAAAAAAATACACTTTTATAAATTTTTTTTTGATCTACCTTGAACGAAACCCAACTAAAATCATATAATAATAATATCTACGGTAAAAAAAAAAACTCTCCTTTTGATCAATTAATATAGTTTTATGGGGCATAGATTTATGAAATTTAATTTCTTTTAAATTTATAAGCTTTAAAAAATAACTCGAGGATAGAGATCTGCATAGTTCCTTAATTGAGCGGTAAGGATATGTATCTGTCTAATTATGAGTTTTCCGAGCGTTTTATTAACTCAAATTTTAATTATTAAAAAAAAAAACGTTTTACTAGTATATCCAAAAAGCAAGGATTTTAGGATTAAGTATTATTGTTACCAAGCCGCATTAGACACTTAGTTAACTTATAAGTCACCTTAAAGTATTCGTCTTCCTCCCATCGAAAATAAAGTAAGTACAGAAAGTTTGATAAGTTCGTTAGGAAGAATCTATAAAAATGGAAGTGGCGACTGGAAATGAAGTGCTGTTGATCATTAGTGGCTGTCAGAGACAAGGTATACTCCACCAAAATTCTTCGAGCTTGACCGGAACTTGGTCCACAACTTCCTCGACACTCGGATTTTCTCCCCTGGAATTTTGCTAATTATTGTTGTTTTTCTTGTTAAAATTAATTCTACTTAAGGAAACCCTTTTAGATTTTCTTTCAGGAGATTGTGATTAATTCGTCTTGCTTGGACACATTTTTTTTTAATGTTAAAGTTACTAGTCTACTTACAATATCCTTGTTGTAATCCGTGCAGGAATAAAACATCTCTAAAGTGTACTTTTAAGACATTTTTTCTCGCGGAAATCACGCTGGGTTCCTCAAAAACTTTTGTTAGAACTGAGTTACTTTCGGAAGGCTCAGCTTCCAAGGAAAGCCTCTTGGCTACGAGAGGAAATTTGTAGTATCTGTTTCAACAGCTAAGTGGTTGATGATGGCAGATGTGTCTTCCGAGGACAGCTAAAACCTAGTAAGTGTCAAGGAAAGGGGAATTATTTCACCAACTAATTGATGACCTTCATTTAAAGTAACAAAAAAAAAAGAAGGAATTTGAAAATTTTCATTAAATATTTTCTGGTCCTACATAATTTTTAACGCTTTACATAATGTTCGCTGAGGGATCGCTAATTTATAAATAAAGCAATATAATATCACATCTCTGTTATTATTAGTGTTATGAAAAATTTACAGAACTTAATATGTAAAACACCCATTTTAAAACATTATTTTAAAAAATATAATTAAAAGTCCTGCTCTTTCTTCCTCCTTCTTTCCTTCTATCCTTCTATCATAGAGGAGATTGTTTCAAGGCCTCCTCCTACGAAGGCAAAGTTAAATTATCATACCTTCTATTATCCGTCTTCATTGGTTTCTGCATAACCATCCTCCGTTTGCGATCGCTTTCGGACCTTGTCTATCTTCTTGGCCGAATACATGTATTGTAGTGAGCAAGTGACAGTGAACACATCTATTCGGCCACGATGATGGACAATGTCCGAAAGTGCTCGCCAACAGAATGGTTTGAAAAAACCAATGAAGACGGATAATAGAAGGTATGATAGTTCTATATTCATTGGTATTCATAATAACCCTTTAGCAAAGTTAAATGTTTGTCCAGCTCCTCAAGATAATATTTACTCCTCATCTTGATCCCTTGATCCTTTATAATACCTGTCCAAAACCATGGAGACTTAGGAGTCCCTGGACATGCCATTACCTATGTCTTTACCACTGAAGGCAGTAACGCCTTCCGAGGTCAAGTATATAAACTCTCGTCTGTCTAAGCGCAAATCACTCGGATATGATTTAATCACCGGTTAATTTTTCGCAATTTTGCCAAGAAGGCAATTTTGTTATTGGCCTTCATCTACAATTGAATATCTTGAACTACCCCTTTCAATACCCCTAGTAATATTTTGACAACAAAATTTCCCAAACCTGGAAAACCACCGTATAACTCTTCATTTCTTCCTATTCATCTGCTTTCTTCTCTATTTAAGGTTTTCGAAAACGATTGGTGCTTTCCATTAAACCTTCCAATATTTTCCCAAATCATCAGTTCGGCATCCGACGGTAGAATGCTGTCCAGGAGGCATCTCTTTCTCGTGAGCTCAAAGAGCTTTTTTGGATGTTTCTTGGGAAATCAAATACTTGGGTATTTCATAGTATGTCACAGTGGTCTTTTTTTTAAAATCAAATCTATATTCCACAGCAACACTTCCCTAATCCTTATGTCCTACTTATCCACACCGTTTCTTTAGGGCTCATCAAGGTTTAGATAACTTCCACTACAGTCATGTTGGAGCGGAAGTTCTTCAAGTTCTTGTGCTTGGGCCCATCCATTTCATTCTTTACACAACTGTAATTTACTCATATAAGTACCCTCTTAGTTCTCCAATTCCAACATTGTTTTTTTAAAAGTTCAAGTGAATTTCCTTTTGCAGAAAAAAGACTTTCCTGAAATTGTAAAATTTAACAATCTTCCTTTACCACATTCAAATGCCGTACGTTACCTGGGGTTCTATCTCGGCTCACGACTTACATGGGGCGAACAAACTAAAATTACAAGACAAGAACTCAATCTCGATATGGACTCCTATATAGACTCATGAATAAAAGCTCCAATCTTACGATAGAAAGCAAACTGACATCCAACGAATCCAGTCCTTTCAATCCAAAACCCTGAGAATAATTGCAAATGCTCCCTATTATGTATGAAATTCATTCCTTTACCACGATCTTAATATCCCTTTTGTTCAAAACCTCATTGCTTCCCGCTTCACCCTTTTACACCTACACTGCCATACCATGCTAATCCACTAGCACAGACCATGTTTTCCAACTCCAACCCCTATAAACCTCCCCTTCGACTTAAACGAAGATGACTTTCTGAGAACATAGTAATTAATTTGAGAGTGGAATCATTGGTCAGCTCCTCATAAGATTGCAGATAAATGTTATTTTTTAAAATTTGTTTCTATTATAATTTAATTAAAATGGTTTATATTCAGATAATGTAATAAATGACTAAAAAGACAGATAAATAATTTAGTATTTTTTTGCGATATACTAACTTATTTGGCTTTCAATTGTCAACAACTTATTCTTGCTTTTAGACAATAAAACTAAATATTCTGTGTTCCAAAGAACCCACATCTAATTGAACATATTAATTATGTAACTTCTGAAATCGTTATTTAGTCAATGAACAAATCTATATTGAGTTTCATTTCAAGTAAATGCCCTAATCGAATTGGTCAGATTTTTTCAAAAACAAATTTAGCCTTTCGTTTTGCATTTAAAGCTGCACATCAAATTTCATTAAAAAAATTGGCAAATAGTTCTATAAAGCATAGGCGCGCACACACACACACACACACACACACGGGTGAGAAAACAATAAGATAAAGAAAAAAGTATAAAAAAAAACTTTAAAAAGGGAAGAAATGTATATATGAAATAATATGTTATTTAAATCAATATTTTTTTGAAAGGACCTTTAAATACATGAAAGTAAAGAGTTGGATGGCAATTACAGTTATGATTTCGATAAATTCCATTTAATTAAAATTATTGAAGTTTCCTGAGTAGGTATTCGAAAAAAAATAGAAAAAACTAGAATTTACCGAACAGAAAAAGAAGAGAAATAAAGAAAAAAATATCATGGAAAAAAAAAAGGAAGCCAAATTTAACTTTAGTGAAGATAAAAAACATATGGTTGAAAAGAATATTAATTTTGAATAAGTCTTTGAAAGTGCCCCAAACTAAAATTAGAATAGTCTATGATTAAAAAATGTTATGAAACAGCTCATGTCAATTACTTGAAGATTTGCAAGGAATTTTTGTGCTAGGACGGTAAATATAACTTAATAGTAATAATATAGGTATTATTGACAATATGTTTAATATACTTATTTAATAATTTTTTGGATCTATTTATTATTGAGAGAAAATAATTGTTATTTGAGAGTTTATTATTGTTATTTATACTGATCTGCATTTAGTAGTTGTGTATTTTCAGGGGTAGAAAATAAATAAATTTACCCCCACGTGGTATAGCTGATTATTCAATACTTACATTCTTACTTATATTACTGCATTTATTTCTGTTGTTGTAAACTTCAGCAGCCAGCCGTTTAAAATAACACTAATATGAGGAGAAAAACATACAATCCCAAACCATGATAAGTAAGTACATACTTACTCTTTTATCCATGATCCAGCTGGAGAAACACGAACAATAAACAGTAAGATAACAGATTAGAGGGGAAATATGAAATCTCTTAGAGAGAAAGAGAGATAAATGACCGGTATATTATTACATATGCATATATATAAACACATGTGCTTATGTATAAATAATTCTTGGTCAGAATAACACTTCTTATTTTAATAATAATCCCTTTTAAATTTATCTAATAACTTACCCATATATAAAAAAAAAAAAAAAAAA
>KZ810610.1:26734-39314 GCA_000696205.2 Oncopeltus fasciatus
GTCACTGTCTGTATTCTATATATATATATTGTAAGAGAGGGGGGAAGAGGGAGAGACAGAGAGAAAGGTAGATAAATACATATATAAATTAGATTATTTGTCTATCTATTTATCAACCTTAGAGACAAAAAATATCATTATATTAATTATAGAGGAATTTAATAAATTAAGATTTATTTATTAAAAAAAAAAAGTATAGAGAATTGGTCATGTTTAAACTGCTAATAAAAACTTCATATAACAATAATAAAGAGACGCTAAACCATCAACAATGAAAATAACATGTTTTATAACATTTCTTTTACAAATGCAAATTTAGCATTATCTCTCTCTCTCTCTCTCTCTCTCTCTCTCTCTCTCTCTCTCTCCCTCCCCTCTCTTCCTCATTCTCTCTCTCTCTCTCCCTCTCTCCCTCTCCCTCTCTCTAAGAGGGATAATGTTAAATTCGCATTTGAAAAGAAATCTTGATCAAGCCTTATGACTTTAGTACCGGAAATCTGCAGGCAAAGTGTAAGTCGTAGTTTGGCAGGGAAGAGCATCCCTCTCTATCCGAGTGGCTTGCAGGCTAGCCAACCTCTCTCTCTCTCTCTGGCCCTCCACAAAGTAATTCTGGGGCCCGGATGGAGTGCCCCCGCATCCAATATGCATTATTAGCAGGTAGCTGAAGGCAGTTCGTTAGGTTCCACCGCCCCCAGTCAGCCTCTGCGGTCTTCTCCAGGCTTAATCTTTCATTAGGCCTCGGTCCCCGGCCTATCAGCGCGCGTCGGAGAGAGGATTCATTCAGGTATGCCCTCAGTAAGGCTACAAAGCTGCCACAGATAGGTGAAATAACCCAGAATGGCCAATTCAAAATTCAACCAAATTTATTTTATATGATTATGAGTATTATATAAGCATGGGGGATATAGATCTTCCCCTACAGATATGCAGGCAGCCAGTGGATTTATGTGAAATGTGAGTGTAAATCTTGTGTCACTTGTACTTAGTGTTTCCTACTGTCTCTATTGCTGATGTCTACAAAACTTTCTATTTTTCTTTGACATTTTCACTTCTCTAAGTGTGTTCTTTAATATTTCTACTTCTCTAAGTGTGTTCATTAATATTTCTACTTCTCTAAGTGTGTTCTTTAATATTTCTACTTCTCTAAGTGTTTTATTTATTATTTCTACTTCTCTAAGTGTGTTATTTATTATTTCTACTTCTCTAAGTGTTTTATTTATTATTTCTACTTCTCTAAGTGTGTTATTTATTATTTCTACTACTCTAAGTGTGTTATTTATTATTTCTACTTCTCTAAGTGTTTTATTTATTATTTCTACTTCTCNCTAGTTTATCCAGCTTGTAGTTCATGGACAGGCATTCACTGGCATATAGGCATTCTGTCTTAACCACAGTGTTGTAGTGTTTTATTTTGGCATTCCAGGATAAGCACTTCTTATTGTAGATATTCTTTGTCAAGCCATATGCTCTCGCCATTTTTGAGATCCGATCTTCCATTGCATTCTTTTCTAGCCCATTCGCCTGTATGGTCTCACCAAGGTACTTGAACTTTTTGACCCTTTTGATTCGTCCTATCTCTGTTTCCAGAAATTGTGGCCCATCTTTGGAGTTCATCATGAATTTGGTCTTTTCTGTTGAGATCCTCAGTCCCGTTTGGCTTGCGATTCTTTCCAGAAGGTTAATTTGAATGGTTGCGACCTCTGAACTTTCTGATAGGACAGCAAAGTCATCAGCGAAGGCTATAAATTATATTTATAAGAAATTTATGAGATATAAAAAAAAATTAAATTCTCTGATTAGTCATTATTTAAAAACCATTGAATTAGTTTGTCAGTGACTAAAACCAGTATTATTATTTTTGCGAGAGGGCCTATACGCCTAAATCTATTGAGAACGGGGTCAATGGGCCCCCTCTCTCTGCAAAGTGATATTTCATTATTTATTTATTTTTTTATATATGTACATAGTTATTTATTGTTATCAAATCTTTCAATGTTTTATTATCAGCAGAGTAAAAAGAATAATAAAATTTAAAAAATTCGTTATGAGGTAGAGTTTCGAAAAAGAACATATAGAGCATAAAAGGTGCATAATTTAATTTATCTATAAGATTTTATTAAAAAATAAAAGTTTTTTAAAATAAGATCCAGTTTGGATATTTGGGCTTCCTAAAGCAAACCATCGGAGGAGAAAATATTCAAATGGAACCGGAAGATGAAAGAGTATGGACGAAATTTTCAGAATTTGAATGGTAAAATGTAAAGATCCCTGTGTATACCGCTTTTAGGAAAAACCTATATTAAGAATGATATTTTCACATGTTACTACGTAGTTAAAGAACGCGACTCTTTGCATCCGGACAGCCTAGAGCCAGCCATTATTATTTTAACTATTACGTTCACTGCAAGGATTTTAGGAGGAAATTTGTCATATACTTTTATTAATATATTTTTTTAATTAATTTTTTTTTCTCGAAAAAGGCAAGGTAGAACACGCCACCAAATATAAGATTTTAATAATTTCATAATTCCTTACTGAGCATATTTCTGTGCAAAGAATAAAATTTTTTTACACGCAAAAAGACACACACATACGCATGCATGTGCACGTTCGCACGTATACATAGACACAGTTATATTGGCCTGGTCACTTTTATCGACTAGTATCGACTTTGGAAAAAATAAATACATCTAATTTCGTTTATTATATTTAATCATTAAATGATTACACGAGCTTTTCGTAAAGGGCCCTCATAAATAGCTTGATATCTCTATGAGTTTGATCTGAAAATCCTAATTTTGTCATACTTCGAAAAGCTATTTTATTTCGCTTTTAAAGAAAACTTTTTAGACTTCAAGATAATATTTTATTCAATTTCTTGGGCCTATTTTAAGGAAAAGTACCACAATGTAAACAAAAATTTCGGAATTACAGAAATATAAATTTAAAATAATGAATATAATTTCTTTATATGGAAATTATATTCATTATTTTTAAAAAGTGCAAAAAAAAAAAAGATTATTTTCGCTGAACAAATATTTTTAGATTTAGTGACATTTTAAAACTCGAATATCCATCAGCTATTTGGTATAATGTAAAAACTTTGTCATCTTTCCAGACGGTAAGTTTCAAAATATTTTCTTCTTTTAACGGAAAAAAAAAAAGAAAGAAGTAAAATAAAGAAAACGGACCGAACCCCAACTTAAATCATCTTAGAATAATATCTACGGTCAACAAACTCTCATTTTGTTATCCTATATCTTCCGATACCTGTTGGCCAGGAAGATATAGAGCCCTTCCTACATCCTTGGTCCTACATCCTGAATCCTTGGTGATTACTCTCATTTACTTCCATCACATGCCGTTTTATCAATCATCCTTCACAACCCTTTCCATTTATAATCCCACTTATAAACGAGAATCCCAACGAATTTCTAAATTACGAAAGCCAAAAATAATTAGATATAAACAATTTTAAATTCTTTATATTTTACCTGCCGTTCAATCCATTTGGATCATGGAAAGATCATCTATAGGCAGCTCAAGGGGCGAGACATGACTCCCTTGGATCAGGACATGCTTTTTTCGGATATATGCCTGCGCGTGCGAGACTCGAACCCATAGAACCAGGTTTGAGAGGTCGCAACTTCAACTCCTCCTACTCAAAGGGCAGGAAAAATATAATAGTCAATCGAATATCAGGTTTATACCATCATAATGTCAACATTACTGTGAAACACGAGCGCTGAATTCATTAACCAAACGAACTCTTATAATAAACTTCAAAATAATTTTTTTAAACTTTATTAACTTAATAAGTGGTCCCATTGACTGGCCACTTTTTAGAACTCTTCTAGAAGAGTCTCTTGACCTCGGAATCTCCTTAAAAACCTCTGAAGAGCTGGATGATGCTGTCCAGTTCTTTACTATAATGATTCAGCAATGTCTTTGGAAGGCTAACTTAAAACCCACCAGCACCCGCTACACTGTAAATTCAGCTGAACCCCTCCCTGATTACATTAAAACCTCATACAAGCTAAGCGGCAAGCTCGAGCCCTGTTCCAGAGGTACAGACATCCCTCAGATCGTAGGGAGTTTAACCAGCTATCTCGTCTCGTAAAGCAAAAACTAGGTGCTTTNTACATCTAATTTTCCTTAGATTTCAAGAATTACCTATGCTTACCTATAGATTCATATATATATGTATAAATTGTTGTTTTTTTGTTTTTTTTTTCAACTGTCTATATTTTTAGTTTCTCTGATACAGAATCGGTGAGGTCCGTTAAAATTTTCAAGATTTAGGTCAATGTACCAATATGTAAATAGCTGAATAGGAATTGTGGTTAACAAAAAGCCAAAATTTGATTCGATCATATTTTAATATTATTTTTTGATACAAAACCAAATATTGGGAATCTTAATATTTATAAGAATAACTCAAAGTGGCGCTGTTTTTACTACCTGAGAAACCTGTAAAACAAAAAAAATTTCTGTGAAGATAAAGAACTCTATAATTCTTCAGTTGAAAATTAAGAAGATTTGGATACGATCCTAAAAAGTAATTTTGAAAGTTATTTAAATAGTCCTTTAGGCCTGTAAAATTAAATTCATTGTAAATTAGCATTTTTGTTAGGAATTGTATGGGCTTTATCAGAGTTGAAGTTAGAGAAGTATGTGTCATGAACCTTCTATATTTTTATTATTATTGATTAATAATATTTTAGTCCTTATTAGGCAAGTACATTTTGGGACGACGGCTAAAAGAGACGCTAGCAATGTGAAGCATTTTAATCTATCAAAGAGAGTTTGTTGACCGTAGACATTATTCTAAGATGATTTTAGTTGGGGTTCGGTCGAGGTAGATCCAAAAAAACACAAATTAAAAAAATGTATTTTTTTTTCCTTCATTTAAAAAAAAACATTTTTTTAATTTGTGTTTTTTTGGATCTACCTCTACCGAACCCCAACTAAAATCATCTTAGAATTTTAATCTATCCTGCGATCACGATTTATTGCTCACATATTTCTAATCTCTCTCTCTCTCTCTTTCTCTCTTTCTTTCATTTTAACAATAAAATTATAAGAACCATTAGAAACACCATTTATTCGAAATGTGCTTTATTTTCAATCCCTTTCTCCCTCTCAAGCCAAGTATTTCAGCTAAACTCCCCACGCAGAAAAAAAGAAATAATAAGAAACGAAGAAAAACAGATCCCCCGTTCATCGAATATACAATGACCCTGAAATAGGGGGAAGATTCATCTGAATCTCTTTAACGATACACTCCAAATTGCACAAAGAAAAGGGGACTCGGAGGGGGAGATAGGAGTCTAATTCACAATTTTCTTACGTCTCCCCCCTAAAGCTAGGGTGACTCGCCCCCCAGCCGATTTCTCCCATCCCTCCCCTGCCTTGGTGTCAGGGTAGAACTCCAGGATCTCGCCGTCAGCCACCACAACCAATTTAACTTGACTCGGCGAAATTTCCCAGGACCTTTCGCACCCATTGATCCGCCGAGCCCGATGGCCCATAGCTCGTTTATCAAGCTCACCCCCTGTTCCACCGCTGTGACAAGGGTTGTTTCCGCTGGAGTTGTAGGTGGGGGTCGTTCTTTTCATCGGTTTTATGCATATAATGGGGGGTAATCTCTTTAATGAAAGGAATATATTAAATTAGTGTCATCTTCCAGGGCAATTTGTTTCAATCCCGAGCGATAACGTCTATCTCTTGCATAACCTTCCCATCGAAGGGTATCTGTTGAATAATAATTACAATAAAACGTTCTCCATCAGCGATGCTGATAATTAATAAGCTACTACCTAATTATCTAATTTACTATCCGCAACATCATAAAAATAATTAAAATCATTTATCCCTAGACGGAAAATGTAAATAATAAAAATAGTATTCATTGAGTGAGCCTAGACAAAATAAATTGACCTTTAAACATTATGACAAATTTTACAAGGTACACTAGATATTTATTCTCAAGTTTTCTTCAAGTAGATATATAATGTTAGTTAATATTAAAAAAAAAAAAAGAACTGTCATACATAAATTTAAATTAGCGTGTACTTCGCTTGATGGAGAAGCTGCCCAATGGCAGTACTCCTAAATCACTATTTACTATTGTTCGTTCCATATTACTATGGTGAAGTGTTGGCAAAAAGAAGGTCACGGGGCCATTTTCTATTCAGGCGGCGTGGTGGGTTATCAGGATGGGTAATACTGGATAGAGTTTGGGCTAAAGGATTGGGATGCATGGAAATGTCAGAGTGGAATTTATTAAAAGGGTTGTGATGACGTCTTTTACAAAAGGGATTTTATGGTCATTGTGGAGTAAGGAGTTGGCAGCGTAATAGGGTGCATCAACTATGAGTTTTAGGATTTTGGATTGGAAGGACTGTATTCTTTGGATGTTGGATGGTTTCCCCACAGTTCGACTCCATAAGTCCAAATAAGTTTCAGTAGCGTCTTATAAAGGGTGAGTTTGTTAGTCAGAGATAATGTTGGACTTTCGGTTTAACAGCTTGTAAAGTAGTCCAAATCTCCTATTTAGTTCCTGTCTTTAAAATTTTAAAAATTCAGAATTTCGTAAATAATACATTCATTCTATACAAACAAAAACTCCCTTAACACACCCAAAAGCATATAGCTTTAAATCCATCGTCTTACACACGTTTGACAGAGAAAGAAACTCAAGACTGTTAGGAGTTACTATCATACCTTCTATTATCCGTCTTCATTGACTCCGTTGGCGAGCGCTTTCGAACATTGTCCATCTTCTTAGCCGAATACATGTGTTCACTGTCACTGTCTGTATTCAACTCTTTGGAGTAACTTCATCGAATTTATTACTGTTGTGTTAATAGGAAAAAACCTTTGTGTATCGAGAGCCTTGGCTGATTACGACCCCTTAACAAAGTTGAGTCTCCTGGATTTTTAGGGGAAGGAAAAATTTGCAATGGAGCAACACCCGGTCCCCTCTTGAAAAAAGTTTTTGAGGCGGAAAGGCTTGAAAACTTAAAAAGTCATACTTCTGGGCTACGTCACGAATTAAATAAAAGTTTTGGATAATATTTAAATTTTTATTCCCCCTAGAATGTAAACTTGACCTGACTACAAAAATATTATTAAAATTTGTACAGTAGTTTTAATTTTTTAACATTTTACTGAAGTAATTTGGTATAGTACAATCTGCAGAAAAGTAAAATACATCTAATTTTCCTTAGATTTCAAGAATTACCTATGCTTACCTATAGATTCATATATATATGTATAAATTGTTGTTTTTTTGTTTTTTTTTTCAACTGTCTATATTTTTAGTTTCTCTGATACAGAATCGGTGAGGTCCGTTAAAATTTTCAAGATTTAGGTCAATGTACCAATATGTAAATAGCTGAATAGGAATTGTGGTTAACAAAAAGCCAAAATTTGATTCGATCATATTTTAATATTATTTTTTGATACAAAACCAAATATTGGGAATCTTAATATTTATAAGAATAACTCAAAGTGGCGCTGTTTTTACTACCTGAGAAACCTGTAAAACAAAAAAAATTTCTGTGAAGATAAAGAACTCTATAATTCTTCAGTTGAAAATTAAGAAGATTTGGATACGATCCTAAAAAGTAATTTTGAAAGTTATTTAAATAGTCCTTTAGGCCTGTAAAATTAAATTCATTGTAAATTAGCATTTTTGTTAGGAATTGTATGGGCTTTATCAGAGTTGAAGTTAGAGAAGTATGTGTCATGAACCTTCTATATTTTTATTATTATTGATTAATAATATTTTAGTCCTTATTAGGCAAGTACATTTTGGGACGACGGCTAAAAGAGACGCTAGCAATGTGAAGCATTTTAATCTATCAAAGAGAGTTTGTTGACCGTAGACATTATTCTAAGATGATTTTAGTTGGGGTTCGGTCGAGGTAGATCCAAAAAAACACAAATTAAAAAAATGTATTTTTTTTTCCTTCATTTAAAAAAAAACATTTTTTTAATTTGTGTTTTTTTGGATCTACCTCTACCGAACCCCAACTAAAATCATCTTAGAATTTTAATCTATCCTGCGATCACGATTTATTGCTCACATATTTCTAATCTCTCTCTCTCTCTCTTTCTCTCTTTCTTTCATTTTAACAATAAAATTATAAGAACCATTAGAAACACCATTTATTCGAAATGTGCTTTATTTTCAATCCCTTTCTCCCTCTCAAGCCAAGTATTTCAGCTAAACTCCCCACGCAGAAAAAAAGAAATAATAAGAAACGAAGAAAAACAGATCCCCCGTTCATCGAATATACAATGACCCTGAAATAGGGGGAAGATTCATCTGAATCTCTTTAACGATACACTCCAAATTGCACAAAGAAAAGGGGACTCGGAGGGGGAGATAGGAGTCTAATTCACAATTTTCTTACGTCTCCCCCCTAAAGCTAGGGTGACTCGCCCCCCAGCCGATTTCTCCCATCCCTCCCCTGCCTTGGTGTCAGGGTAGAACTCCAGGATCTCGCCGTCAGCCACCACAACCAATTTAACTTGACTCGGCGAAATTTCCCAGGACCTTTCGCACCCATTGATCCGCCGAGCCCGATGGCCCATAGCTCGTTTATCAAGCTCACCCCCTGTTCCACCGCTGTGACAAGGGTTGTTTCCGCTGGAGTTGTAGGTGGGGGTCGTTCTTTTCATCGGTTTTATGCATATAATGGGGGGTAATCTCTTTAATGAAAGGAATATATTAAATTAGTGTCATCTTCCAGGGCAATTTGTTTCAATCCCGAGCGATAACGTCTATCTCTTGCATAACCTTCCCATCGAAGGGTATCTGTTGAATAATAATTACAATAAAACGTTCTCCATCAGCGATGCTGATAATTAATAAGCTACTACCTAATTATCTAATTTACTATCCGCAACATCATAAAAATAATTAAAATCATTTATCCCTAGACGGAAAATGTAAATAATAAAAATAGTATTCATTGAGTGAGCCTAGACAAAATAAATTGACCTTTAAACATTATGACAAATTTTACAAGGTACACTAGATATTTATTCTCAAGTTTTCTTCAAGTAGTAAAATAAATTGAAAATATTGATCTCAATAAAATACGGAATCCAATAGATTATTTGAATTTATTTAATACAATTTCCTATGGAAATGAAGTTATCGAGTTACAAAATTAAAAAAATTGTACATAATATATTACATAGGACAGTCTCTCTTCACTCCTCGACGAAGGGTGAAAGATCCCCAAAAGTTTTACTCCTTGTAATTTTTTCCTTTTGTGTGTGCACCGCTCTCTCTATTTCACCTGTTTTTGATTACTTATATATATATATATATANTAATTTAATATTCATTTAAGGATCATGAGTTTTGCATAGAGAAATCATGAGTGTCTTAGGATTCAGACATTCCTCATAACAAAGAAATGAATATTAATTAAATGCTGGCAATGAGTTCGACAGATCTTGGATAAAATAGTAGTATGTACTTAACTTGGCTTTTTCTTGTACTGAATACTGGTTAACCAAAAAAAAAAAAATACTTTGGAGGTGTTGTGAAAGATGGCTGCCGTCGGACAAGAGAATACGGGCCAGCAGATAGAAAGGTAAATGCTCAGGCGCAGTTCTGTTACTGCATCATATACCTCTCAGCTTTGGCGAGCATATATCTCGAGCATTACTGAAATAGGATTTACAAGTGTCTGGGTTCCAGTCAGCTGATTGAGTCTGTGGTGAATGACCAGAGAGCGAGGAATCGTCGAGGACCATTACTGATTGGAGTTCTTTCCTTTGCTGAGTTTTTATGTGTACAAACTCCTAATGTGACTTGCATGCATTGTGATTAGAGTTGCAAAGTGAAAATGTGAAACAATTATGTGGGATACTTATGATCAATACCAATATCAAACAATTTCATCTTTCAGGAAATTTTTTGACATTGGTGCTTCTCCTAATCAAAGCAGATTTCGCATGTTCCATTTACTATGGATATAAAAAGAATAAATATAATAAGATATATACACTATAATATGATCGAATATATAACGATTATAAATTTTGGTCTCACACTATACCGCTCATTTTCCACAACCAATTTTAACATGGTTGGAGGTTCGTAAGCCGTCGAGTATTATGCTGGAGAAATCAGTCAGGGTTTCGGCAATGACGAGAAAACTACTCCAAAATTGTCGAGTAATTACTTTATTATTACCAATGTTTCGACTTGTAAGTCACCATCAGGGCGATATTGTTGATAAGTAAGAATGAAACTGTTTATTTCTGCACTCTGAGATGTGAACGTTTCTCTAAGATCTCTCCAGACCTCACTATCGCCCTGATGACGACTTACAAGTTAAGTTGAAACTTCGGTAAAAATACAATGATTAACAAAAAATTTTGGTGTATTTTATTTTTCTGTTCCTGGCCGAAACCCCGACTAATTTATCCAGCATAATCGATTTTAACCGCACTGAAATCATTAAAAATATTTATTTGGTTGTGGTTTATTATCCCACGTAAATTTTGAACAATTAATGAGAGGGAATAGAATAAAAAAATCTATCTGTCCCAGCCAAGACTCGAACCTGGATCTCCTGCTTGCCGGACCGGAATGCTTCCAAGGAAGGAGGTAGCATACCGGCCCGGATAGCAGGAGATCCAGGTTCGAGTCCTGGCTGGGACAGATAGATTTTTGAATCTAATAACGTAAAATTTACTTAATCATTAAAGTAATATCAATAAAGAGCCTTATTTTAAAAAAAATGGTACCTTTAATACTAGCAGCAACGTTTGAATATATTTGTTGCTTTTTTGCAAAATTCACTCGCATACTTTATTGACTTTCACTTATTGATATGAAATAATTTCTAACTTAATTTTTCTAAGCTAGAAACTCATTTTTATAAAATATATATTTAAAAAAAGTACTAGTAATTTAATTTACAAAATATTTAAGGTTTTCAGTATACTCATACATACAGTATTGAGCAATCTACTCTGTTAGAATGTGTTTTTCACGGCATATACTCCATAGGTTACATTAATTAATTGAATAACAGTCAATAAAAAGCCTGATTGCTCTTAATAGCCCAGAGTGTTTGCAGATAGTATAAAAATAAGACTAGTTGTTTGTTTTTCTTCTTATCATCATATTGTAAAGTACTTGTTCCTCAGCAATGAAGTCCATATTTCCATTTTTGGAATAGCTACACTCATTCGCAATGGGCTTAGAACGCTTCAGCAGTATCCTGAGCTTCACGGTGATATTGAAACGGGCCCTGCCTCCCAGAAGCTAAGCCCTCCCAGATCTTGGCATGGTTCGAGGTGCTGTTCTAACTTTCATTACGGTGGAACACGGGTCTCCGGAGCCCAGGTTCCCTGCCAAGCCTCAGACCGAAAACAACTTTGCAAATGGGGTCGTGACAAATCCCCTGAGCCGCATCTCAAGCCTCTCGAGAGCAAGACATCCACCCTTACCGACTTATTACCGATTAGAGAATTGATTTCAAAGGGCGGTGTCACTCCCTTAAACTTTCTCTATAATAAATCTCATCATACTTACCAAATAAATAAATTAAATGAATACTAAAAAAAAGAATAATACAATAATTTTATTATTATTTTATAACTTATCTGGCTGTCTCGGTGGCATAAATGGATAATGCGCCGGCCTGGATAGCAGAAGATCCTGGTTTGAGCCCTGGCTGGGACAGTTAGATTTTTACGCTATTCCTTTGCATTTAATCGTTTATAATACAATAATATTTTATACCTTTTTAGCCCTCTTTGAAAATGACAAAGCGATCCTCTCCTCCCACCCTGATTTCAATACCGCTTCCAACATTTTACAAAACCACCTTGATTCTATTCAGCAATGCTACAGCAAATGGAGAATTGAAATGGACTAGACTAAATGCGTACAGGTAAATTTTCAGCTAAGAAAAGATTCTCCTGATAATGTGTGATATAATAGCATCTCTGTACCTCTCTCTGATTCAGTCCGTTACCTTGGGTTCCACCTTGACTCACGACTCAACTGGATTGAACATACTTAAATCAAACGACAAGAACGCAACATACAGCCTTATTAACAAAGAGCTCACAGCTCACTATAGCTAAATAAACTAACCATCTACAAGACGATAATACGACCAATCTGAACCTACGGTGCAGAACTGTGGGGTGCCGCTAAGCCTTCCATTACACTGAACAACAAAGTTTTTGTTTCGGGGTTGAAATTAGCTGATTTTAATGTATTTCCACGTGTTAAAATCGAAAATGACCATAAAAATTAAAAATTAGCTCTTGTTTTCAGGATATAGTATCATTCTATTATATATATATTGAGTTTTCAACAAATGAAATATTTCATCACCAACAGTTGGTACACATGTTTGTTTACATAACACCCTTCTCATCAGCTGTTCATAAGTAGTAAACATAACCTTTGCGAGTTTGTCAATTGTACGCACGTGGTTGCTATTGAAATTATCGTGTGAAGTTGATTTTTAAATTAATTTAAGTGCTGATCTGAAATGCCTCGAAAGTGTGTGAATTCTGTCGATAGCTT
>KZ810612.1:6807-18387 GCA_000696205.2 Oncopeltus fasciatus
CATCTTCAGGGCTGTTGAAGTACAATGTCATAAGAATACAAATAAAAGTAAAAATAAAATAAAAATAAATGATTTACAATATTATAATATAGAATTGCCATAATTAAATGTAATGTGATATCAAAAGTATTAATGTAGTAACTATGTAGAAGAATTCAGCATGCAGAAAACAAACTATTAAAACATTAATTAACCACAACTACCGAAACATTAGCAGATAATTTTAAAAAATACACCTTTTTTAAATTTGTATTTTTTTTTTGTATCTACCTTGACCGAACCCCAACAAAAAAAATCTAATAATAATATCTACGGTCAAATAAACTCACCATTTGAACATATAAAATAACTTGGAGTGTTCCTACAAAGTCCAGCTCTTCACACAGACCTCTCAGCAGAGTGTAAGCACGCAACATGGCCTCCCAGATCTCCTCTGCAGTCACACCACCACCACAAGAGGCACCAACATCACACTATAATCTAAACGTGCAGTTGATACTATGAGCCAGGAAGACACCAACACACCATTGAAGGTGGATGGTTTCTTTCATTACTTTAAAACCAAATACCCTTCACGTATGGAACCCCTTAATAAAATAATTGTATTAGTTAAGACATTAGCCACCAACAAGCAGCAATATTAATATTTTCGTTAAAATGTAGGTCACAAAAAGTCATCCCCAAATTTATTAACACTTGTAAAAATATTACCACACCTTTCCAAAACATAATGAAGTATTCAACCTAAAATATAAATTTCAAAAATTAATCCTTAATCTCCACAACGCTGGAAAAGTAGCAAAAATCAAAAACCTAAGTAAAACAATCAATGATTTTAAGTCCATCCTTTGTAAGAATATGAACGTTGAAGATGTTAAGATAGTAAAAAAAATCCTCACTGGCATTTTGTAAAAAACGAATAACAAAAAAAACAACAAAAAAACAAATACTCAATTGATAAAAAAATTTGAAATTGCTAGGATTCTTAACGACAAAGTCACAATCTATTCAACAAGCGACTCCAATTGGGTCCATAACATCTCCTCCGTAGATACCCCCCTCCTGTTCAGAAAATATTAAATTTAGGCCCTAATTTCTCAGTCCCCCACTAGACTCTAAATCAAATATTCCTAAATTAATAGTCGATTTAAAATCCATTTATAGAGACTCCTGTCATTCTGTTAGTGAAGACGAGAGGGAATTGTCACGTTTTAGAGTTTGCAATATCATCACAAACCACCTATACTTCTTCAAACCTGACGACTCCCTCCTCTCCTCTGAATTCTCCTCAGATCTCAAAGTGACCCGGAAATTAAAAAAAACAAAAAAACCTTAATAGCAATATCATAATAACCAGAGCCGACAAAGGAAATAAAACGGTTATTATGGACAGAAATGAGTACAATATCAAAATGCTTAATTTACTTCCTGACAAAACCATATACACAAC
Organism: Oncopeltus fasciatus; assembly: GCA_000696205.2. Lineage (NCBI taxonomy): Eukaryota > Metazoa > Arthropoda > Insecta > Hemiptera > Lygaeidae > Oncopeltus > Oncopeltus fasciatus. Next base: position 8,258 of record KZ810612.1, read on the forward strand.
TACCCACAACAACAGAGACCTTACACCAGCACTCATTAAAAATTTTAATAACCTGATAAATAAAACTACGTGAGGCAACACACATAGATAAATATATACACTAGAATCTCATCTCATACAATTCTCTAGCACTTAGGGGTTACGGCCTTCCTAAAATCCACTCCACTCCATTGTCTCCAATATAAACTCTCCCGCGTCTAAGCTCAGTGAATTTCTCCTTCCATCCTTACATATTCTTAGCCGACAAAACCAAAATGACATAAAAAAAAAAACTCATTTGACCTAAAACACAGCTTGAATCTTTAGTTATACCTAAAGGATACATTCTTTGCTCCTTAGACTGGGAATCTCTCTTCACTAATATATCTATAGATGAAGCCCTTCAAAATATTGATAAACAGTGGAATACAATCCGGATCCATACTAACTATCCCGGTCTACATATCTTGTGTCCTTTACCTAGGCAAATACTACAACCAGATTAACGGTCTGGCTATGGGACCGGTTTTAGTGAACACTTTGAACGAAGAAATGTAAGATATAATCTTAGTATAAGTATTTATATATATATTTTCAAAATGAGTCCACATTTGTAAAGAAAGGAAGGAAGAATCGTAATTATTACCACAATAAGAACAAGACTAAACAAGTCGATGAAAATCAGACTCAAGATGTGAAACCCGAAGAGAAGAAGGAAGAGAAGCCTATGAAAAAGGAGATGCCTAAGACAGAGACAACAAAACCAGACTTGAAGAAAGGCCCTCCAGTCCCTCGTTATTTAGCCACAAAACAGACACCGCTAAAGAATGATCCTATTTATCGTGGAAAAACATTGGGATATTTTAGAGCCCCACACCTCCCTATCTCAGTCAGCTTATCTAGAATCCCTCTCTCTATGCTGTAATTCCGGCTACCTCACGTTTCGTGACCATTTTTTCCACCAAATATCCGGACTTGCTATGGGTAACAATCTTGCTCCGGATATAGCAAACATTACTCTCAATGATTTAATTGACACCATCCTCCCCCTCTTCCCCCATGACATCATCTTCATCAAAAAATATGTAGATGATTTAATACTCATTCTCAATCCCGAAAAAATTCCACAGATCTTAGAATCTTTTAACTCTTACCACCCACGCCTCAAATTTACTATTGAATGTGAATCTGACGGTCGACTCCCATATCTTGACATACTCCTTATTAGACAGCCCGATGGACATATCCAAACTGATTGGTATACCAAACCCACCTATTCAGGTCGCCTCCTCCATTTCCATTCCGCCCACCCCCGGCACCAAATTATTAACGTCGCTAGGAACTTGATACAGCGATCCTTCTCCCTATCTGACCCTTCTTTCCACCGTATTACCTCTGAACGGGTTACCAAAATTCTCTCTCTAAATGGCTTCCCCGCCCACCTGATCACAAACCTAATATCCAAATTTTCTTCTCCAGATCGTGTCCCTCCCTCTACTCTTCCCCCGCCCACCCCTACACCCCTGTATCGCTCTCTACCCTACATTCCCCTCCTTACTGAAAAAATCAAGAAATACCTCAAGTCCAACCTGCAGAACCTACATTTAGGCCTCCAGACAAACAACAAATTAAGACATTTTTATACCCCCCTTAAAGATCCCATACCGATTTCCCAGCAGTCTAACGTGGTTTACCAAATTCCCTGTTCTGATAACAATTGTTCGGCTTCATATATTGGTCAAACAAAGAATTATCTCAACAAAAGACTAAAACAACACGAATACAGCATCAAGATTCGTGATATGAACTCGTCGGCCCTCTCCCAACATGCTATTAGCACCAATCACCCACCGGCTTTCAATGAAGCTACCATTCTGGCCTCTGAGCCATTCCTCAAAAAAAGGCTGATTTCGGAATGTGTGTACATTAATCTTAATCCTACCTCTATCAACGATAGGCAGGACAAAGACAACATTTCGTCAGCGTACTGTAATATTTTTCGTATAATACAACGAAAAACTACTCTGAAACTCCCCCATTGTCGGCCTCTTTCTTTTTCCCTTTGAAGGGATTACCTGGTTAATTCCTTTCACCCGGCCCATAAAATTCTTGTTCTTTGAATTTTACCGACTTACCCCACTCCTCCCTGTGACTGTGGTTTCACTTTTCAGTTGTTTTCTGCAGTTTACAATGTGAACAACCACCCTGGGGAGATTTCTCCACTCAACGCCATTGGTACATATCATTTTGTAATATGTTTTATTCCTAACCATAGTTAATATTCTTACATATCCTTTTTTCTTGTTGTACAGATATTTCAATTTTTATGCATTACTGTTATTTGTGTGTATTGTCTTTTTAGCCCTGATGATGGCTTACTAGCTAAGCCGAAACGTTGGCATAAATAAAAATATTACTCCAAATTGTGGTGTATATTTTTTTCTTCCGGGCCGAAACCCCGACCATTCTCACACGATCCTATTTATCTTGAAAGCTTCGTCGTTGATGGCGATCGATGATTTCTACCAACACCAAAGGCTAAATACTTCTCACCATCTTGTGATTCTTTCCTGCCTTTGGTTCATGCCGACTACTATAACTTGGTCGCTGCGAACCGTGCTTTTGGGAAGACTGTATGCTTAAGCGTTTATGCATACTATAACATCATGTATCTGTGGGCTAGATTATACGCGATTATGAGACACAGACGCGAGCTCACTCCTATAGAAATTGACTTTCTGAGCAGATTAGAGCATGAAGACCTTTTGCCAGTCTCCGAACCTATAAATACGTATCTGCGCTGCCTTGGAGACTTTAAAGATACCAATGGCATGATACACAAAATGCGTATCCCGAAGCCTACCTCTACAAGAGACTTCAAGCGAGTGAGTCCGAATACTCATAACCTCTATGAGTCGCTACCAGCTCCTAGATACGCACTGGAACGCATTCGTCGTGACGTCGGTTATACTACAGGTGAACTTCCCGACCAAGTTTGGGAGATACCTCAACTACGTCCTGCTGACGCCTCAGTGGCCGAGAAGGTCAAGAGGCTGCAGCTGACGGCGCGGCCCAGCAAGAAGATAACGACAATGCTGAAGAAGCGGAGGAACCTGCTGAAGACGCCGAGATTCCTGCCTCTGATGAGACGGGGGCGCCACATGTAGCTGGTTATCAACCACCACAGCCGGGAGTGTCGGCTGCTAGGGAACCAGAGCCTCCTGTTGTCGTACGAGACATGCCAACTGTCAACCTGCTAGGTTGGTACCCTGCAGAGCGTTTGAGCTCAAACCAATTGTCACCACTGAGGGCCATGATGGCCGGCGATGATTTTGAAATCGCCATTAGTGAATTACAATATGTACCTGATGTGATGAGACATGTGGCGGTGAATTTACAACACCTCACAAATTACAAGACTGCCTCAGCTCTACATGAGTCTAACTTCGGTACAGTAGCTCAAGAGGCTTTTCTCAAAGTCGAAGATGTAAACGAAGTATTCAGACGTGCCTCATATTATTGTGACAGTATATCCAGCGTGAAGTGCCTCAGTGGTTTGGACGTTAGCTGCGCCAGTGGCATGAGAGTCCTAGGCCTACGCATAAGGAAAAACACGATTAGAGACCTCAATCCCTGTGCTACGATTTTGGGAGATACACCAAAGTTCCCCAAAATTGGATAGCTAACAGAAACCAGACCTTCGCCTCTGGTATGGAATTGCAATCCTACGCCGAACGGTCTGGCTATGGGAAACAACCTTGCTCCCGACATTTTAAACATCACCCTTAACGACCTCCTAGACTCTACCCTTTCACAACGGCATTTTATTCCTTGAAAAATATGTTGACGACCTGTTCCTCATTCTCAATCCAGAAAAAATCCTCCAGATCCTTACTGTATTTAACTCATACCACCCTCGTCTTAAATTTACCATTGAAATTGAGTCTGACTATCAACTCCCCTTCCTCGACATCCTTATGTTATGGATGACATTAACGACTCTATCTCCACTGATTGGTACACCAAGCATGTCTTCCCCACTTTAACTCGTCTCGCCCTCATCATCAAAAAATAAATGGGGCCGAAAACCTTATCTACAGATCACTCACACTACCTGACAAGACATTCCATAACAAAAATCTTAAACGTGTAACTGACATTCTCCTCTCTAATGGTTTTCCCACTCCCAATATTAAAAAAATTGTTAAAGAATTCTTTATTTCCACTTCTCTAACTATGCCCCTCCCCCAGAATAATGACCTCATTTTCCGTTCTCTCCCATATATTCCATAAATTTCTGAAAATATTAATAAATCTCTCAGAAAAACTTTCCCTAACCTTAAGCTTGCTTTTTCCACTAACAACAAACCAAAATTCATTTACACCATAAATTCTTCTACATAGTTCACTACTAAGAAAACAATTCTTTTAGTAAATTCAATTTATTCATGTTTTTCATTTATGAAATGTATTTATAAGTGTAATAATAAGAAATATCAAGTCACAGCTGGAAGGACGCTTCTACATCCAACATGGACTGTTCAGTAAATCCCACATAATCTTCACTAGCTTTTGCAGCCTTTTGCAATAATAGGAGCCAGGCTTTCCACTGACCCTCGGCGCCCCGGCGGGAGAGGTACCTCCACTCACTCGGGGTCCTCGGGCAGTGTTTCACGGCCTCTTAGCGACAAGAGGAACTTGAGCAGTGACAGCTCCACTGCGGACGCCCTTGGCTTCATCCAGCCAAGAAAGACAACGCGCGTTAAAACGCCACCTACACCACTTGACTTACAGTCCTACTTACAGGTACTTGACCTACACCCTGCCTAGTTCCCTTGTTGCGATATGCACCCTGCCTAGTTCCCTTGTTGCGGCATGAAACCTTACTAGTTCCCTTTGTTCAGCATGCCGACCTTTCACCAACCCTTCACCAGCACTTTCACCAGATTAGATTGTTTTGTTTGTAAATACCCTGGCATCCATTCTTCCCTCAATCCCTTGCGCTCTCAGAGTACTACCACAGCATGGACCAAAAACGTACTGACCAAACGACACCCACAGACTCCGCCCCATTATCAAACGAGACACACATATCACTATACTCCACAATTAACCAACTTGAATCTGCCCTTAGACGGACAGAGGGGGTAAATCCTCTGGCCCCGACTCCATCCCATATGTTCTACTCAAGATGCTTCCAAGAAAAGGGAAAGCCTATTTAATAAATCTCTTCAACTCTCCATGAGAATTGGATACTTCCCGAATGCCTGGAAACATGCCATCATTCTTCCAGTACTTAAACCGTACATAAAGGGTGATCTGCCGGAGCACTACAGACCCATCAGCTTGCTCAACCATATATCAAAAATATACGAAAAACTGTTGCTTAGACACATCCTTGACCACTGCGACAGAAGCAGACTGGATTTCGGACAGGCCTCTCTTGTGAACATCACCTGGCCAAACTCCAATCACATGCGTCTCAGCACATCACCACGAACAGAGCCACGGCATTCATCTCTCTCGATTGTACCCAGGCATTCGACTGTGTATTCCACCAAATCCTCATCAGAAGATTAAGTGATTATGGCTTCCCCTACCTACTTGTATCCATCATCAGGGAGTATCTCACGGGAAGGATCTTCTCGGTAAGAGTTGGAAACACTGTATCTTCCCCCAAAGCCATCACCTGCGGTGTCCCACAAGGATCGGTACACGGTCCTACCCTATTTACCACCTACACAGCTGCGAGAACGGATATGCTAATTGTATTAAATCCCATAGATGTGGGCGTAATAATCTAAAGGTTGATCGCCCCTAAACCCGATCCTACTACTACTACCATCTACACAGCCCATGTTATCAATATGATATTCCCTGGAGTAGAGATATCGGCCTACGCTGACGACATTGGAGTCTACTCCTCCAGCATCCAGGCAGCCAAAGCACTCAAGACCACCCAAGACGCCTGCCAAGACAGCGTCAAAGTTAAAACTTTTAAATAGTAAGCGAGCTCACTTAATCACGAATGTAACGAGGATATACGAAGTAATTAAAGTCCTAAACAATGATTTTGCGAAAATTAAGAGTTTCGCGACTAGAATTCCTAAGTTTGAGGAAAAATTTGAGGATGTCCAAAATAAAATTCAGGAGTTGAATGTGTACTTCCTGAAACAAATAAAATTGACACCACTAAAGAGCAAAGTTCATTTCTAGATGTAATTGTTTCAATAGAAGGCATCCTCAGGAATTTAGAGGATGAAAGAGAATCATCCTCTCAACCTACATCTCCAGTTCCACCTCTGCTCCCCCCTTCTGCTGCCTTTATGCTACCTAAAATAACGCTTCCTACCTTTTCTGGTAAAATAGAGGACTGGCTTGAATTTATTTCCCTCTATGATTCCCTTGTGCATAGTAATACCTCGTTCCATGCTTCCCAAAAATTTCAATATCTGAAATCTTCAATTAAAGGAGATGTTTTATCCATAATCTCTGGTTTTTTAATTAAGTGTTGAAAACTATGAATAAGCATATAACGCCTTAACTGACAGATTCCAAAATAAAAGGCGTTTAGCTGCCATGTATTTAAATAATATTTTAAATTTCAAACCTATTTTGTCATCTTCAGTGTCCAATTAATGTTAAATACTTTTTCCACTTCTTTAAATTCAATTAAGGCTTTAGCATTGATGATTTATCAGATTTTTTACTATTGCTTGGAGAAACTTAGATGCTTCCTCAAAGAGAAACTTTGATAATAAACATAGTTCAAATTCTATTTCCTCATATCAACAACTTATTGATTTTATTACGCATCAAGTAAAATTTTAGAGCTAAACGAAACTACCAATAAATCTTCATGTATTAGTAGTAATAATAATTCAATTAATAAAAATTCTAGAACCCAAATGTTAATGGTAGAGTCGAATCCTGCATCCCGTCCCCCTGTTTCCAAACCCCTCTCACCCACTTTTAAGCGTATTAAATGTCCCAACTGTGGTGAATTTCATTTATTGAGCAATTGTCCTAAATTTATTCATTCTTCCATGGATGAGAAATATAAATTCTTGAGAGAGTCTAAATGTTGTTTTAACTGCCTTGTCCGACATTTCCGCCTCCAGTGTACTTCTCCAAATGTTTGTAGAATTTGTAAAAGAAAACACCATTCTACATTGCATTCTGCCCCCATTGTGCCCATTAAGAGTAATTATGCCACCTCTACCACCTCCATAAAAAATATTAAAAGTAATAATGCCACCTCCTCTGCCCCCATTGAAAACATTAAGAGTGATTCTGCTGCCATACCTGTGGCCTCCGGTTTTTCTGGGGTGCAGGAATTATCATGTGCCTTCGCGGAAACCGCTTCCCATCTTCAAAACTCTAACCTTGCTCCCTGTTTCCAACAAGTGCTGTTAGGAACAGCTAAAGTTTTAATTGAAGATGAAAAAAGAATTTTGCATCCTATTCGTGTGGTGTTAGATCCTGGCTCCCAAGTCTCAGCTATAACTAAATCTTGCGCTCAAAAGTTAGGTTTAAAAATCCAACCTGTTGTTTGTTCTGTTTCCGGTATAGGACAAGGTAATACACAACCTCTGGGTTTTGTTAACTGTCTCATAAAGTCTCCCATTTCTCATCATAAGTTCCATCTTAGAGCTTTGGTCTTGTCACAAAATTCGAATTCACTTCCTACGTTCCTGTTTCTGATGAAACAATTAATAGATTTAACCGTCTCAATCTCGCAGACGACACTTTTCACATCCCTTCAGAAATTCTTCAGAAACTAGAATCCAGGCTAAGGAAATCTGACCAGTATGATTCGTATTTAAAATTTATGAATGAGTATGCCTCTCTTGGGCATATATCTCCCGCACCTGCCCCCTCTTCATATATAATTTCTCACCATGTGGTTACTAAAGTATCCAATGGTAGGAAGAAGATAAGGGTTGTCTTCAATGCCTCTGATCCCGATTCATCTGGTCTGTCCTTGAATGATCGCCTCCTCCCCGGCCCCAAGTTGCAAAGAGACATCACTGAGGTTCTCATGGCATTCCGTCTCCATCGTGTGGCTCTATGTACGGACATAGAAAAAATGTACCGCCAAGTAATGGTGTGTCCTGCTGATCGGCGTTACCAACATATTTGTCACATATGGGGTCACACCCTCTGCCTTTTTAGCCATAAGAGTTCTGCATCAGCTGGTCCAAGATGAAGGCTCTTGTTTTCCAGAAGCTTCCGATACCCTTCTTCGTAGCACTTACGTTGATGACATCATAAGTGGCGCTGATGATGTTGATTCGGCTCTTTCGTTGCGTCAACAATTGACGGAACTTTTAAAAAAGGGAGGTTTCTCTCTAAGTAAATTTTCTAGCAGCAATAACAGTTTGTTGGAAGGTTTACCTTTCGACCGCATAGAAACAAAATTCGACTTTTCTAAAGAGGAGAGTACAGTCAAAATTTTGGGGCTAACATGGGACCCTTCCACCGATTCCTTTATGTTCTTCGTATCTCCATTTAATCTTAAATGTACCAAACGCAATATACTGTCCTATATTGCGCGTATTTTTGACCCTGTTGGATTCCTTGCCCCCGTCATTATGAATTTAAAGCGGATCATGCAAGGTCTGTGGTTGGCCAAAGTTGATTGGGACGACCCTATACTCCCCCCCACTATAGAGAATAACTGGTGTCGAGTTATTCAAGAGCTGCCTGATATGTCCGCCTTAAAAATACCTCGTCCGGTTTCCACTGAAAAGGTCATCTCCTACTCTCTAGCTGGGTTTTGTGATGCCTCAGAAAAGGGATATGCTGCTGCCGTGTATCTTTGCTCCCATACCCTCAAGGGTAATTTCAGCACCCTTTGGAAGGCGAAAACAAAGCTCGCCCCACAAAACTGCCTCCATACCTCGTCTTGAACGATGCGGAGACCTTTTGTTAAGTGAGCTTGTTAAATTTGCTTCTCAAATTAAACTTTCTGCTCCTTTAATTAACATCCAATTATTTTTTGATTCCACCATAGTATTATTTTGGTTACTAACTCCATACCTCGATCCCCAAGGGCTTCTCAAGGTGGGCGGGAGGCTCTCCTTTTCCTCCTTGGTTGAAACCGCCAAGCATCCAATTCTGCTTCCTAAAACCGCTCACCTCTCTGCGTTGTTAAGCAAACGCTTTCATGTTGAATCCCTTCACTCTGGACCCACTACTGTTCAGGCCCTGTTGCGCACTAAATATTAGATCTTGTCTGTTCGCGGTCTTTTGCGCCGAATTATAAGACAAGGTCTAACTTGCCATCGCTTCCATGCGAAGCCGTTTCAACCCCAAATGGCTTCATTACCCGCATCCAGAGTCCAACCCAGCCGCACCTTTGCTACCATTAGAACTAATGTTTCTAAGCTGCTGACAAGAGCTGTTAGTAGTTTGGTCCCGTTACTGAATGATTAGTAAAACTGCTTCCAGCCCCCTGTAAATAGTTATTGTTTCCCTTAATTTTAGAAGTGATTCCTTTAATTTGTTCTATGTCTGTGAGGTTTTAATTTTCGAAAAATTATTATAATTTTTAGTGGGCGGTTATGTTCGCGTCCTAATCCTCTTTTATAAGCCAGAGCGCCCTAATCTTGGTACAGGGGCTGGCTTGCCTGGACTCGCGGTTCTTATCGCGTAAAGCGGCCTTTCCCTACAACACTCTCACTCTGCTTCCAGATCCCATAGGACTCACTCTGCTTCCAGCTCTCATAGGAGACACTCTGCTTCCAGCTCTCATAGGAGACATTCTGCTTCCAGATCTCATAGGAGACACTCTGCTTCCAGATCTCATAGGAGACACTCTGCTTCCAGATCCCAAAGGAACCACTCTGCTTCCAGTTGTAGACGAAGTGTCTAACGTATCCTTCGCCGCCATTTCGCTTTCTAAAAGTTTTATTAATTCGTGCCGCCTTATGCGCCTCCCCGTTACAATACAGTCCATTACTCCTCGTCCCTCACGACTGCCACGCATTCCCAGAAGGTAAGTGCTCTGAATTTTTGGGGTTTTCGCTTGGCCGAGTTAGAGACCTTTAATTTCAGGGCCGCTTTGGAGGAAGGACTGCAGGTGAGAGCGAGGACCGAGCTGCTTGTTGAAACTATATTGTAAGTTGTAATTTGTTACCTATTATTTT
>KZ810613.1:14273-31826 GCA_000696205.2 Oncopeltus fasciatus
AGAATATATTTATTATAAATATTAAATATCCGCCAATCTAGTTATCTAGATAATATTTAGTTTATTCCAACCAAATTAGGTTCATAATTTAGTAGAATTGTAGGGGCTCAACAAATAATTGAACTATGAAAATTTTTAAGTATAGTTTATTGAGCTGAAATATGCACAACTTAAAATTATTGCGTGCCGTACCATAAAGACCCGATGAAAATTATTTAAAACTTTTATTTAAAATACAGGAAGAACCATAATAGCGGAAGATTGTATACCAATGTAATTTGGAGAGTTTATCGCAAAACCATCTTATTCCAGGTGGGGAGTTCCATAGTTTGCGAAAAACCAAACCAAAAGAGCAAGTAGTAGTTAGACAGTGCCCTCCGACACCTGAAACACTCCATCATCTGCAGACTTTTCTCGTACTACCTGCGTAGTCAGAGTTTGAGACTCACGAGCATATAGAAAAAAAAAACTCGAAAAGACGAAATGTGTATGAGGTGAGGTATATTCCGCAAACACGTGTGTGTGTGACATGTGGCAGGGGTGAAGGGACATGTCCCAATTAATCTGAAACGCCATGGGAAAGACAGTGCGACAAGCTCCCAGGAGACGTCTACTGGAACTTAATTAATTCAACTCGAACTTGAATGTTTTCAGTAAACTGCCGGGCGTATTTTAAATGGATGTAAGCGGAACTTTGTAAATGAGGAGTAAAAAAAATTCCCACAAAGCAATTACGAATTTAAATGCCTTTTTTTTTTTTTCTGCCATTATTTTATTTGACTATGAACAAGAAAGAATATGGGATTTCCAGCTTTGTTATTTTCATGAACGATTTAAAGTTTTATATATATATANTCGATAACAAGATGAGTGACTTCTGTGGCCGTTCCTTGCTCAGCTTAAATTGGTGGTGGTGGTTAGAACTTGCTGAAACTTAGGAGAAGTCTTGGCCGGACTGTTAGCTATTAGTGACTGGTCTGTTATGAGCGCGCCATTAATATTAATTAATCTTATCAAAGAGGAATAACCTCTCCCAGATCTTCTCCTGTTGTTAGTGGATATCGCGGTGGAGGACACCTGATTGCTTCTTTGCGATTTAAAAAAAAATACTTTGTGTAAACCCTTAAAGCCCAGTCTTCTTTTAGTAGATTAGATATATGGGACAACTCTGAAAATTTTGCAGAGCTTTCTTAATAGTTTTAATAACTATTTAACAAGATCACAAGTTGTTGATTTTGTAATTGTTATTTGCTTCATTCTGTGCTGAACCCCCTCCCCCCCTTAACATGTATACCCCCTCTGGACCTGTTACGGGACTGATGGTATGAGGTTTAGAAAAAAGTAGATGCTGCTAATTCAAGGGATAAATGTTTTGTTGCTGCTTATATAATTTGTATTATTAACTTGTATTTTCTTAGAGCATGTGACGAGAGGACCAGATGCCGCCTGCTTCCTTACTTCAGAAGAAGAAATTAGGGTTACGCAGAAATAGCTATTAGATTCTTCTAGGGTTGCCTCGATTTTTCCATAGAGTGTTAAAAGCAGCTCACCAGTAGCCTCCCTGTCAGTGTCTCAGCCTGTGTCAGATCGCTTGTCTCAAAGCGTCGGACTTTAAAGTACCGGTAACAATTAGCTACTAAGGGCAGTAAATTCGATTTGTAAAAGAAATGTAGGAGTGGGACAGTTTCCCTTATAATTTAATATCTGCTTTACTTCAATTACTAAGTACCTTGAAATTATAATAAAATCACAACTTCAAAGTTCATTAATTGTCCAACAAAGGATATTATAATTTATTCAAAATGCGTGGAGCCCACTCGAGTGTGTTTGTGTGCATATGTATATATCTATGTTTGAATATGTATTTTAATGTGTATTTTGAATGATCTACGTTTCCTCTAAGTAGTATCGGCGAAGAACAGAAAAATCTTTCAAACACTTCATGACACAAATGAGAATAGTTTGATTTCCTTCAATTGGGCTATTATTCAATGGGCTACTATTGGGCGTAATAATCTAAGGGTTGATCGCCCCTAAACCCGATCCTACCTACCTACCTACCTACCTTCAGGAAATCCGCAGAAACCACGTTAGATAAAAATCTTGACCAAAAAAAAAGTTTAAATTTGGAGATATAGGGTTTACGAATTGGCATTCAGTAGATAGAATCTGTGCGCAGGCGTATCGATAAGTACTATCATTTTCGTTCTGCCAATTGTAAATGAGATTCTGATGGCATCAGCTCTTCAACCGGATATTTAATTTCCATTGGACATCCATTGGCCTATATATAATATTTTGGCTGAAAAAAAAAATAACTATCTGCTCTCACTGAAATAATAATAATATTCTGTTATCTCCCAGCCTGGTGCCATTTTTTTCATTCATTGGATTTTTATTTTATCATATCATGATTGAATTCCAATATCAGAAATCGTACTTCAATGTTAGATAATATTTTTAATACAGTCATCACTGCAATCACATTTTTGCCATTGATTTAACAGTGATTCGCTTTGTTAAAACCAATGAAAAATATTTTATTTGAAGTTAATATATCATTAGCTTATTAACTTTTCTTATTTGACGAATTAGCAAATTAACTGAAAATTTTTATTATTTCTTCTGGTCATTTCACAGATTCCTATAAGATATCCTTCCTCAGTAAAAGTGAAAGTAAAAGCTAATATAATATAATAAAGATAGCGGTTTATTTCAGTTCTAAGACAAAATGTTTTATTTGTTTCCAACAGACATTACAACTTTTCATCGTCTCGAAAAATGAAAAACGGTATTTCTTTATTTATAGTTCTCTTGAATTTTTATAGTTTTCGATTGTAAATCATTAATATCAAAAGATGTACACTTGGTTGATGTAAGAACTTGGTTGATCCAAAATCCCAACACCTACTCCAATTTAGTTTTTGGCACTATGGCAAAAAAAAACATGAAGTACAAAAACTGTTTTCCGAAATTCATTTTGGAATAAAGCTGGATTTGTTTCCCGTTTGGAGAATTCGAGCTGTGGTTAATTTTATGTTTCACAAATATTAAGAGAGCTATAGTTTGCTGTACTGGTACGCAAAGAAATATTCTGTTAGTATTTTAAGAATTTGGTATTCTATAATGTTTCTATAATTGTGAACAAATGGAATTTTACATGGAACAAAGATAATGTAAAATGTGTGAAATACTGACTTATTTTCTTTGAATTAAATGAGAGCCAGTTGTTTTCTTCTTAAATCTTCGATTCTTTACCCTGATTCATTGTGGTGCTGGGCGATCCGATAGCAACTCCTAAGCAGGTGCTTTGAACACTAGTTCAGCGGAACAGTGTATAATAGAGCTTTATTCCATGCTCGGGAGGATAACACTTCGATAGAGGAGAACCGAGGAATGATAGCCCCTATTTGCTAGAGGTTTTTACTAATGTGACAGTTCGCTTTAAGGTATCTAATATGAGGAGTCACTGCTAGCTTTCTACAAAAAAAAAAAAACTCAAAGGAGGTTGTAGTTAAGGTATATGATTCACTTTAGTGATTATGGGTTGTCCCTGCGTCTTGTCAGTGAAAAGACATCCGTTTGGTGAAAAACACGATGAGAGTTTGTGATAATTTCAATGCTGAAACCATGATTTATTAGCCACTCATGTAGAGAACTTAAAAGTTTATAGTTGGTGAATCATTTCATTTAGATTTCTTTGGGTGGCTTATTTTTTTTTAAATATATTAATAACAATTGAGTTATACCATTCATTCAGAAAATTTCTAGTTAAAATGATTTGATGCTCAATTACAATGATAAACCTTACACTCTGCGGATAAAGTTTTTTTTTTTTTTTTTTTTTGCTGTGTTAGCCTCCCTTGCAACCACTTAGGGTCATTGGAGGGAGGGACTATCTACAGGTTGCCACCCCATTCTAAACACCCCATGGCTCAGGACAAGCTTTTATTATAAATAAAAGATTGACCTGGGCGGGATTTGAACCCGCAGCGTCAGGATTGCGAGACCTGTACGGATCCCCTGAGCTAGCCTGGCGCACCTTGTAAATTCCTTTACACTTATAAGACAAGCTTAAGATTGCCGATCGATAACAAGATGAGTGACTTCTGTGGCCGTTCCTTGCTCAGCTTAAATTGGTGGTGGTGGTTAGAACTTGCTGAAACTTAGGAGAAGTCTTGGCCGGACTGTTAGCTATTAGTGACTGGTCTGTTATGAGCGCGCCATTAATATTAATTAATCTTATCAAAGAGGAATAACCTCTCACAGATCTTCTCCTGTTTGGTAGTAGATATCGCGGTGGAGGACACCTGATTGCTTCTTTGCGATTTAAAAAAAAATACTTTGTGTAAACCCTTAAAGCCCAGTCTTCTTTTAGTAGATTAGATATATGGGACAACTCTGAAAATTTTGCAGAGCTTTCTTAATAGTTTTAATAACTATTTAACAAGATCACAAGTTGTTGATTTTGTAATTGTTATTTGCTTCATTCTGTGCTGAACCCCCTCCCCCCCTTAACATGTATACCCCCTCTGGACCTGTTACGGGACTGATGGTATGAGGTTCAGAAAAAGTAGGTAGGTGCTGCTAATTCAAGGGATAAATGTTTTGTTGCTGCTTATATAATTTGTATTATTAACTTGTATTTTCTTAGAGCATGTGACGAGAGGACCAGATGCCGCCTGCTTCCTTACTTCAGAAGAAGAAATTAGGGTTACGCAGAAATAGCTATTAGATTCTTCTAGGGTTGCCTCGATTTTTCCATAGAGTGTTAAAAGCAGCTCACCAGTAGCCTCCCTGTCAGTGTCTCAGCCTGTGTCAGATCGCTTGTCTCAAAGCGTCGGACTTTAAAGTACCGGTAACAATTAGCTACTAAGGGCAGTAAATTCGATTTGTAAAAGAATTGTAGGAGTGGGACAGTTTCCCTTATAATTTAATATCTGCTTTACTTCAATTACTAAGTACCTTGAAATTATAATAAAATCACAACTTCAAAGTTCATTAAGTCATATGGCCTAATTACATCTTCACTTGAGACTTGTTTACGTGTTTTTTACATTTAACGCCAATAACATAAAAGTTCTTCAATTTAAAAAGCTTGGCTGCTTGTGCGCTATAAACATATTTTACGAGAGTATTCCCTTCCAAGATTTATATTAATATCAGAAGACATGCCGGCACAACCTGTGATGGCTTTGTTTATTATTAAGAGTAAAGAACCTTTAAGATTACTGTCGTCGGCCGTTAAAAAGTAATAACTGTATTTCCTGCTGGATAAATTTGCCAGAGCCAGAATGTAGGCTGTTGTAGAAAATTGTATCATTGTTGAGCCTAGACAAGTTTTTCTATCATTTTGTGGCCTCCAAAGGTACCATTCTATATTAAAAATTAAACTTCCCTGTAAAAAAATAAAATATAAAAAAAAACTATGAATAATTCGCTGTATGTTGGGATCGGCAAAGAGATAGATGACGTTTTAGTACGACGATCACTATTATAGTACGAATTGAAAAGCTGTTTAGAGATAACAAGACATAGAGGTTCTTTTACAAGGGTTATAATACTGTAGGCTTCGAGAAAATGAAGCGTCACAACTGAAATCGAAATAAGAAACTCAAATAATTCAATATAATCATCAATATTTCATAGAAAACAGAACTGTTTGAAATAAGAACAATGAAGTCCCTTCATTTCACGAAAGTTATTTAACAAGAACTCATTAAGTACAATACATTGGATTACATTTTTTTTTTTTTTTAACAATTAATGAAATAATCTCCATAATTCTGGATACAGTTTCCAGAAATTATATAAAATAAGCAACAACAAAAAAAAGGTTGCAAGTAAATAAATAATAATTTCAATAATAAAATTAACAAAAATAATATTTTGCTGAATAACTTAAATAAATAAACATATTGAATCCTCTCATAATCATTTGATATAAGAAAAATATATAACATGTAACAAGAAAATCTAAGTATTAGATAAATAATATTGTCCATAACTGTTAACATATTTATACTTTATATGAATTAACAGTAACAGAAATGTATCTTATAAACATTAGATGATTTTAGTTGGGTTTCGGTCATGGTAGACCAAAAAAAATACAAATTTAGAAGAAAAAAAAAAGTNTATTTCTACAGCCCTGAAGATGGCTTACAATGTAAGCCGAAAAGTTGGCAGGTAATTTTTTACAAAAATACACTTTTTTTAAATTTGTATTTTTTTGGATCTACCTTGACCGAACTCCAACTAAAATCATTTAATAATAATATTTACGGACAAAAAACTCTCCATTTGTAACTTAATAACTTCTCCCGCTTGACCCTTTAACTAATAATTTACAGTGCCAAACACTGTGTGTACAGTTGAGTGGTTCTTCAATGGCTCAATTCTTCCAGCAGATGGAATGTTGACATAGGACAAATGTCTGATATTTCAGTAAACTTCTCGGACATTTATTTATTTAGTTAACGGAACTGAATTAGCGACAACAGAAGAGTATCTTTCATTTTTGAGACATTTATAAATTCAAATAACGCTCTGAATTGTAATTTATTGAAAATAAATTATCATAAAGATATTTACATCAAATTTGAATGAGGTTTAACGCACATTCATGTGATCGGACTAAACCTAGAAAGCTCATAATACGAGAATATTGCGGTGAGCTATATGCCGTAAAGCCGAGGTAGGTTTACGGCCCGAAGGAAGGTAGTCCACTACCATGATGTCGTTAATGAAAATACGATCAAGGGAGAGGATGGAGAAGGGAAGGCCCTAACCTACCGAGCCCTGACACCTCAGGCCTAAAGGTAATATAAGAGTATCACAAAAACTTAGCAAAAACTTGCTAGAAAAAGTAGCAAAAGAGATTGAACCTCCTCTCAAAGCAATACTACTCAAAGCATAAGTCATTCGTTTGATTCACAAAAAAAAAGTGAGTAAAAACGACTTTCAGATCATTTATTCCCGTTATTCGTGGTACATTAACTGAGTGCTACAATTCATTTATATTATTATGGTAAAATTAGTTTTACTAAAATTTTTAAATAGTTAAATCGATTTTCTTAACATATTATTACATTTTATCATGTTCGGCAAAAGTATCTTTACAATAATTGCCAACAAGATATAACAGCTTTTTAGTTTGCTAATAAAATACAACAATTAACTAATATAAAATTGATTCCTTAAAGTAATTTGAAGAAATACTACAATTATTTAGTAGATATGTGATCCTTTAGTACAATCTACTTGTACAGAATTAAATATCTATTGAAAAACACTACAGTCTTCTAATTATCTCTTTTTGTTCTTTTTTTTTTTTTCCTTCCCTCCTCCTTTTATCATATAGTTCATCACATATATATTTACAATAACATATTCTCAAAATAATTTTAACTAATTTGATAAATAGAAATAAACTTATCTATGAAATATAGATCTAAATATAAAAGGACAAAACGTTAGGTTACGAAAGTTATGCCATATGAAAGTAACAGCCATTGTTAAAGAATATATTTCTGACTTTCGTATAATAAAAAAAAGTAATTTTATTTATTTTTTTTTTTTTGTTATTAGACAAAAAGTTATATTATACTATACCTATATATTTAAAATTAATAGTGTATGATTTTTCGTGCAGTTCTTTTACTCGGCATTCTGAATACCTAATAAGGGTATAACTTCTTTGCAATACGCACTGGGACAAAAAGTGAGCTCCCGAAGACTCGCGTAAAGCGAGCTGTGTCGTGAATGTAAAACAAGGTGTAGTGGTCGACCGTCCCACCAGTTGCATTATTAATTTTTGTCCCCCAATATGCATTTTTTGTTATTGCTATAAAGTGTAAAAAAGAAATTGTATGATATATATTTAAAGCCTCTCANAATTTAATTGCCAAATTTAGCAAAAATGAATTTATTCAAGCCGGCTTATTCAATGATTGTATAAATTGAGACTTACTTCTCATAAATTTTTTTCTTTAGATTTTGTTATTACCCTTCAAGGAATTCTTTATACTAAAAACTCTTAAAATGTGGAAGTCCTGGAGAAATATGTAAAATAAACGCTTTAATATCATTTTTTATTTTAATAAATCAGTGACTACCAGAGTCTAAATTTTAAAAAATACGAATATATAAGAGGGGTAGTGTGATATGAAAGACAAAATAATTAAAGTAAAACATGTCAAAGAAAGGAATTTAATACCTCTTTTTTTAATAATATTCAATACTTTTAGCGCCTTTAATCATTAACTACCAAAATATAAGGAAATTACAATTACTCTTTAATTAATGCCAAAAAAAATGCAACTCTTCTCTTTTTCTTTCTATTAAGATCTAATATATCTAACACAAACCCATTCTAAAACATGAATTTATAGTTTATGAAATTGAAACCATCGAGAATAAACTTTAAATAAAAACCTTGCAGTCGAATTTAACATATTGAGATGAAATTATAAGATGCTCTAAATCATAAATTCTTCATAAATTCTTCCTCATAAATTCTTCATAAATGCTTCTTCATAAATTCTTCTTCTTCATAAATTCTTCATCTTCTTCATAAATTCTTTTATTCTTCTTCTCATAAATTCTTCTTCTTCTTCATAAATTCTTCTTCTCCATAAATTCTTCTTCTTCATAAATTCTTCACACAAAAAATTCTTCATAAATTCTTCTTCTTCTTCATAAATTCTTCTTCTTCATCATAAATTCTTCTTCTTCTTCTTCCTAAATTCTTCTTCTTCTTCTTCATAAATTCTTCTTCATAAATTCTTCCTCATAAATTCTTCTTCTTCTTCATAAATTCTTCTTCATAAATTCTTCTTCTTCTTCTTCTTCTTCTTCTTCTTCTTCATGAATTTATAAATTCTTCATAAATCCTTCTTCTTCATAAATTCTTCTTCTTCTTCATAAATTCATCTTTATAAATTCTTCTCATAAATTCATAAATTCTTCTTCATAAATTCATAAATTGCTCTAAAACATATTGTTTTATACTAATAAAGAAACTCACAATCTTGATTAATCAGTATGAGTTTAATATGTCAGATAAATTGTGCTATCATTATCTCTGTTTTCATTTGTATTTTCATGCCTACATTAAAAATTTGAAATAAACAAATAATTTTTAATTTTCAACAGTACTTTTTCAGGCTCTTAAGCGTCTAAAGAGCCTGAAATGACAAGTCTGCCTCCTCCAAATCTATTTAGAATCTCGGCCTGCCTTCTCTATAGAGTGAAATTCTCTGAGTTCTGTATTAAGCACATAAATTTTAGATCATATTATGACATGCGCAAACAACGGTGTTAATAAAAAAATCATTATAACATAATAAACTGTTCAAAACACATGAAGATAAATAAGCGTAAACCAAACAAATTTCCTTTTTCTAATAGACTTAGGCGATAATAAGATATAATTACCAAAAAGAAGAAAGTGACTACAAAAATACATCGTGCAAATGAAATAGATATTTCTGCTGACTGGGACAATCTATCCGAACAGTTGAGCCTACGTGATCCTTCTCCTCTTCCTTGAAGGAAGGCAACAGGTAACTGTTCTCCGACAGACTCATCGGACATGACAGAAGTAGACTTAAGGAGAGATATCTTAGTAGTCACAGCCCATAGCATACACTTAAACATATAAGCATCATAAGCGTAAAATGAGGGACGTACATAGGTGTACCTACCTTGAACAAATTATGGCAGTAAAGATTACATTCATGCATAAAGACGGATCAAGACTACTTTACAATAACTGTAGACCTATTTTGATGCTAAATATATATTCAAAACTGTTTTACATTTTCTATTTACTAACTATAAAACTCTAAGTGATAATTGATGCAGATTGATGCAGAGATTTATACATAATAAAAACACAAATTACTTATAATGTCATATTTGGCATTATCTACGTCAGTCTGGACTGACCACATACCTTCAGTAGTATATTGAGTGTTAAGAATAAACACATTTATTTACGAATAAACATGCATTTCTCCTTGAGCCTCTGTAGCTTGTTGCAGAATTGGTATGTCCGTCTTTAATATAACATAGAAAACCAGCTTGGTTTAGGCAGCTGGACATTTTTAAAAACAACAATTTAACCTGTTGTAATTTCTCATTTACTCATCAATAACTAGGAAAAATGTTTCCTTGCTTCTGAAAAGGGAATTTGGTATACACGGAAATAACTATTAGATTCTTCAAGGCCTGCCTCGTCTCTCCCATAAAGATGTAAAAGCAGCACGCAAGCGGCCCCCCGAGTCAGATTCCGTGACAGATCGCGTGCCTTTGAACGTCGTGCTGGCCCTAACTATTGCAATGCCGGTAACAATGAATTGATAAGTTACAGTAATTAGCAAGTTATCTTCAGGACTCTTTGTAAATATGCACATTTAATTCATTTACATATATTTGTTAATTAGCTGTATGTAATTCATTATTCCTACTTCTTTATTTATTTATTAGTTAGTAAGGGCTGTAGATTGGATTGTTATCCGTAAATAGTAAGTGTACTTATTTCTCCTAAGAAATTAACTTTGATTTATCTTTGAACGTGAAAAGTTATTGACCCTTAGCCCATATCTATATAATAATATTTTAAGTTAANACTGTTTTACATTTTCTATTTACTAACTATAAAACTCTAAGTGATAATTGATGCAGATTGATGCAGAGATTTATACATAATAAAAACACAAATTACTTATAATGTCATATTTGGCATTATCTACGTCAGTCTGGACTGACCACTTACCTTCAGTAGTATGAGTGTTAAGAATAAACACATTTATTTACGAATAAACATGCATTTCAACCTTGAGCCTCTGTAGCTTGTTGCAGAATTGGTCCGTCTTTAATATAACATAGAAAACCAGCTTGGTTTACGCAGCTGGACATTTTTAAAAACAACAATTTAACCTGTTGTAATTTCTCATTTACTCATCAATAACTAGGAAAAATTTTTCCTTGCTTCTGAAAAGGAAATTTGGTATACACGGAAATAACTATTAGATTCTTCAAGGCCTGCCTCGGCTCTCCCATGAAGATGTAAAAGCAGCACGCATGCGGCCTCCCGAGTCAGCCAGTGTCAGATTCCGTGACAGATCGCGTGCCTCAGAACGTCGTGCTGGCCCTAACTATTGCAGTGCCGGTAACAATGAATTGATAAGTTACAGTAATTAGCAAGTTATCTTCAGGACTCTTTGTAAATATGCTCATTTGCATATATTTGTTAATTAGCTGTAAGTTATTCATAATTCCTACTTCTTTATTTATTTATTAGTTAGTAAGGGCTGTAGATTGGATTGTTATCCGTAAATAGTAAGTGTACTTATTTTTCCTAAGAAATTAACTTTGATTTATCTTTGAACGTGAAAAGTTATTGACCCTTAGCCCACATCAATATAATAATATTTTAAGTTAATATTATGTCATCTGAATTTTTATTAAAGTTGAGGAACTTATAATACTGATTTATTTAGTTCTTTTAGCTCAAGGAATTAAAAATTCATTTGAGATACTTAAACAAATAAGCAAGCGAAATTATATTATCTATTTCATCTCATTTAATTTGATTAAACAATAACTATATAAGTTCTTATTAACAGTTTATATAATTATAAATGTGCATATTATTAATATGTTTTATATTATTATTTGCCATAATAGCATTAGAATTAGGATCAGGTTATAGGACGATCAACATCATGGTTATTACGACCTGACTATTGGGTCAATTAAATTTTTTCATATATGCCTGTTTCTCTTAAAATGCATATAAGTTTGCCTACATTGGATTCATGGTTTGCCAGGGATGCCGACAGTTATCCTGGGAGGTTATTACATGTAAATAGATTAGTTTAATATGGGCATTCCTCGATGAAATGTTGAACTATTTGCCATAATATTTTTATGCATTAGGGATTTTTTCTGTATAAATTTCTGACAAATGTTATTACAATGAGCAGAGTAAAACAGAATATTGGGAACGTCTAGCCTTAGATGGTTGGAAAAACATGCGATCCCTCTTATTCCAAGGGAATAAAAAATGTAAGCCTCACATTATCCCACACGTACTGGATCTTTCCGTTTCTCGCGGTATAAAAAAAAAACCTGAGGAAGAGATAAGCCGAAAGAGAGAGTCCCGGTCGCTTGAGAAGTCCCCCCCCCCCTCTTGATTATTATTCAGGGACACGTAGGGAACGAGGGCGACCAAGGACGAGTTGGATATATGTCTGAGCGGACATGTGTCCACATTCGGAGCTACCCCCTACGGCTCAAGATGTTGCCAACAGATGTCTCCACGTCCTCCCCCGACAGATGAGAAACCGAACGATTCCAGCTCCCTTCTACTTCCCAATCTGCTACGAAATTGGTGCCTTTCCACGACTAGTCTTATTTTGACCACTTGTTCAAATCCAGTGGACGATGGAGTTTCTCCTGTGGTGAAAATTCAGTATAATGAAGAACGCTTTGAATAAATATAAATATTAGAGTAAGGGTTAATATTCAATGCTTCGNAAAAGGAACAGGTTATTTTCCTTCAAGAAAATATGCTAAATCCATATTTATTACTCCATATATATTAAGTTGTACATACTCCAATCCATATTTTCCTCTGCGACATAAGTAAAGTACCTTGGTCAAATGAGACTTTTTTTTATCAAATTCTTTTCTCTCCACATCGAAAGCACTTAGTAATAGTTGATGGACAACTAAGGGTTGCTAGCATTGATCATTTTATACTCAGACGACAGTAATGCTGTTTACAGTCTTCTATCACATAAAAAAAAAAAAAGGAGCGAAGCCTGCTAATTTGCATGGGTTTATTATGGGATACAATATTTGGTATTTTAGTGTTATTTCATATTTTTATTTGAATTTCTAAATAAATAGTTATGTAGTACCTTAAAAACTGATTGAGATTTTTTCAGTAGAAATCCAACGAGATTAAATCGGCAAAGAAGAAACTCAAAAAATAAAGTGTAAAAGAAAGTGAAGTGTTCTCCTTTCAATAAACTTGATGAAAAGCTTGGTTTGAGAAGGACCAAATATACAATTTTGCCAGAGACAAATAAACAATTAGAGAAAATGTAAGAAGAAAAGTTCCAATTTTCCCAGCAAGAGATAGCAACGATTGGATTTTAATTTGTGAAAGACAGTAGGTATAGGTAGGCTTGGGATTCGTTATCTGAAATTAGCAGTAAGAGGGGATCAATTTCTTCGGGGAGGGTTCTTGCTCTGGGGGTAGGGGTGGAATTGATAGATTGAATTGTCCTTCTACGACAGGAAGGAAAGGTATTTGTGAGAAACGTCTCCCCATTTTCTTCACCCTCCTGCNTAACAAAATCCAACTAAGATTACAGTCAATAATTTCTATATTTACATTTATATACATATGTGCACATATATTTGCGTACCTATGCACAGTTTTAAATGTATGTATTAAACATTTATACTTGTGAACGTCTTACAGGCCACTTGTCACGCAGCTAATAAATGTAAATTGATATACAGAATTCACAATTGACTAATCTAGAGTGGGGTGAAATTAGCTTAAATTAAGCATGTCCATTCATTGCAGAGGTCGTGCGTATAGTACTCTTACTGTATAAGTTCAGAGAAATGAAGCCTGTTACAGACTGTTTATTTATAAAATAAATGCATTATGAGGGTCCCAGAAATTTTTACATTCGTAACAATTGCGAGGAAAAATAATGACTCGGGTCGTAATTGAGCCAAATCGAACGAATCAAGGTGCAGAGAATTCAGTCTTGATCCAACTGCAGTTCCCTCAACATCTATAGAGTCCAGCTTTTGAGAATTAAAACAACAACATCTGGCCAGCTCCAACTCACAGGGAGCTGTTCTAACTTTATTTTTCATTTTTTAGTTAAATAATATAAGTATGATTAGTCAAAAAATACCATAACATAACTCATCTTATGACATAAATATCATATGTATATATATATAACATATCTGATATCACTCTATAACGGACTCATCCAAACATAAAACCATACAAACTACGTTTCTTAAAATAATTATTAGGAATTAGAAAAACTTTTTCGCCAATACATATAGTGGAGTTTAGTTGATCGTAGAAAATAAACTGAAGATTATCGAAGTAACGCCCCATTTTCAACTATATAGACAATCATCTTTCAATTAATACAACCTAGGACTAAGAATATAGGAGATTCCCAAGTATTTTCCGACGAAGAGGATCAAGAAATTGGATTTAAATTTCTAGTAAAAAATGTAAGAGAAGATAGTAAGAACTAAATGCTCTCACTCTCTCTCTCTCTCTCTCTCTCTCTCTCTCTCTCTCTCTCTCTCTCTCTTTCTCTCCTCCCCCCCTCTCATCTAAGATGAGATCAATGATATTGAATGATTCATTTTTACTGACAAATGGAATCCAGATTTGGTGAAAAAAAATTAAAACAATAAACCTTTTTCATGAATGTAACTTCGCTCTAGTTTACAACAAATCAGTGGTATGCACTTAAGAAGTCCCATACTCATTCTGTTAGCTTCATGGGCCATCCAGATTCTGCACAATCCTCCTCCTCCTCCTTCTTGATCTATCTCGGAGACTAGCTCTAACACGGTCTTGGAGGATCATTTCATATTACGTGTGCAGCTCATTTCGGTCTCCTCCCTATCATTCAGCAACCACGGGATTAATCTTGCTGAGACAGTGCGTCCCTTCAAAACACGTATAATTTACCCGAGTATCCTTTTTTCACATACTTGCAGATATAGCTGAAGGATTGCAGTCAGGAGTCAAACTTCCGCTGCCCGAAGACAATACTGGACGGACCATTACTTTTTAGAGTTTATCTTTGAGCATATACGACTTAGGCTCAAACTGGCCCTTTAGAGCTTTCAAAATTAAAAAGCTTTAAATTAGTTCTATCTACTAGAAATTTAAAACTTCAATGTACTAGAAATTTATTGAAGTGACTAGTCCAAGATCCTTAAATACTCAGAGTTGATAGTGACTGAGGTAACCTGACCTTAGAAGCTTACTGACTGGTAAGCTCCCTTAGAATACCATCATATCCTGGTGCCTTCCCACCTCGCACATCTCTTAATGCCTACCTCAACAGTGGAAGCATTTCTCCCGATCTGAGGCTCCATCTCATTGATGGGTAGTAGATAATTAGGCANCTCTCTCTCTCTCTCTCTCTCTCTCTCTCTCTCTCTCTCTCTCTCTCAACAATGAGTAAAGAAATTATATTTATCCAGAGTGTATTCTTATATTGATTGCAACACATATTTATTATTTCGCTACATATTATAATAGTACTACATAAATTCTAATTCTTGTACTTTTTTTCAGGTTTACCCCTCTTTTTTGTTGCACCCTGGGTAATCGTCAGAGCGACACTTGAAGATGATCTCTGTTGGACAACTCATAACAACCCTAATTATTTTTTAATTATTAAAGTTCCTATTATTGTATCTATTGTGGTAAGTAATATTGTATTTCGTTTTTTTATGTTAGCATAAGGTATTGTTAACTTTTTCTGCAGATAACATTATTACGAGTATGTTAAAGAGTAAAAGTTTTAGAAATGAATAGCTCTAGTTCAAAATAAAAGAAAAGCCCTTACAAGAATACATAATTACTATTATATATATAATCTTTATTTATTACATTATGCTCATAAAACATATTTTAATATAATGGCTTAGTATAATATACATGTATACAACAAATAAAAAATGTAACTTTGCAGGGAAAAGGGGCCCATTGACACCACTCCCATTAAATGTAGACATCAACGCCCAATAGGTCGCGAGGCCACCTTCATTTTAGACGTCGGTGAAAGTTATAGGGATTGGAGTCCGACGGTAGGGATATGGCATATGGATTAGGGTGAAATGGAAGCTTGCTGTGGAAAAGTGAAACGAGTGAAGATAAGGTCTTGGACGAAAGGAATATTAAATTCGTGGTTGAAGGGTAGAGTTGGACACATAATATGGAGTGTTTGCTTTTATTCTGAGGACTTAGCGGAACCCCTAAGTTCTGTACCGTATGTCCAGATCTGTCTTTGTAGTGCCTTGTACATTGTCAGTTTATTCTCTTCGTCAGTTTTTAACGCCTACTTGTAAGTCTGTATAAGAGTCCGTGGCTTCTGTTAAGCTCTTGTCGCTAAATTTTAATATATTCGCCACAGTTAAGTCAAGAGTCAGGTTGAATCAAAGTGAGGTATAGGGATGTATTGTGCGTGACATTATAATGAGAATTATTTCTTAGCTGAAAATTTACCTGTACTCATTTTGACTTGTTTATTTTATTTCTCCATTTGCTGCACCACTGCTGAATGGTATCAAGGTTTTGTAAGATATGGATGGAATCGTGATGAGAAGAGAGGATCGTGTGTCATCTGCAAAGAGGGCTAAGAGGGTATTAGGATGAGTGGGGATGTCCGCAGTGTTCAGGAGGAAAAGGATGGGTCCGAGAAAAATCCCCTGTGGATCGCCTGCTTGGAGTAATCAGATTCCTTCTGGACCATGAAAGTAAAGGTTGGAAATGATGGAAAATTGATGNTGAAAAGAACTTATCTATATCACTAAGTTCAAAAGGAGAGTTTGTTGACCGTAGATATTATTCTTAGATGATTTTAGTTGGGGTTCGGTCAAGGTAGATCCAAAAAACACAAATTTAAAAAAATGTATTTTTTAATAAAGGATTATCTGCCTCAGAAAGAAAGGCAGATAATCCTTTATTAAAAAATACATCTATTTTTAAATTTGTGTTTTTTGTATCTACCTTGACCGAACCCCAACCAAAATCATCTAAGAATAGCCACTTAGTTTTCGGAAACTCATGCAATAATAGGAGCCCAATAAGCATCAAATACGCTTTTTTTTTTTTTTTTTTACTTCTCCAAGACTATATTATACATACTTATGAGCGAATATAGTAAAATTAAAGAAAGGCTTTATTTCGAGTTTTAAACATTTGTTTTTGGAATATACACTTGTGTTTGTGTGCGTTGAAAAAAGGAGAATGATGCGTAATCACTTGATGACAATGTGTACTCATTTTAACATAAGAACGTACATATAGAAACGTGTTTTGCCTTAGACAGCGGAGAAAAAATGATTTAGCGACTTTCATGTGTCATGCAATATACGTCCTCCCAACTCTGGTCTCCCTCTGCAATGTATGCCATTACAAAATAACTATATATATAATGTATATAAAGGGTAAGAAATTGATTCCTAAAGAAGCATGTCAGGTAAACAAGCTATTATCAATAAAGTATTATGTGTCCTTTCATTAGCCTGAACTTAATATTCAGCCCCCACTCTTGTATGTGCGATATAACTCAACAACTATATTTTTTTTTACCGTTTCTTCTTCCGGGTTGGACCGTGTCAAATTGTTGTTATTTGCCGAGCTTTCGCACATCATGTGATGGCTTCTTCAGAGCTGAAAAGAGACTCTGCGAAAGCTCGGCAAATAACAACTTGACACGGTCCAACCCGGAAGAAGAAACGGTAAATACA
>KZ810617.1:16706-34356 GCA_000696205.2 Oncopeltus fasciatus
ATATATATATACATTTTATTGCCTATCAATGCTTTTAATGGGTCTAGTAGGTAGAATCGGAAAAACAATTGAATCAAAATCAGTCATCAGAACACTTTAATTACAGAATTCCTATTGAATACGCTAAAATTAAAAGTCTGATTGTTTGCAGGTACAAAATTAGTACCAAAATGAGTTATTATGCAATAAACGTACAGGTGTTTGAAGCGTATTTGAAAAAGAAGGATTTTTCATTACCTTTTACATAACCTCTTCTAATTTTTATTAGAGTATTTATTCTTACATTTACAGGGTCAAAATTAAAATATTTTAGTTATTAATTTCTATTAAATGAATAAAAGCGACAGAAATATCAGTAAATTTATT
Source organism: Oncopeltus fasciatus (assembly GCA_000696205.2). Taxonomy (NCBI): domain Eukaryota; kingdom Metazoa; phylum Arthropoda; class Insecta; order Hemiptera; family Lygaeidae; genus Oncopeltus; species Oncopeltus fasciatus. Next base: position 17,073 of record KZ810617.1, read on the forward strand.
ATTCGTTTATTTATTATTTATTGCTGCTGAATAAATTAAGGTTCTTTTACATTGAATAAACTAATCAATCATCAATGTTTCATGTTGAATGTTGATTTCAGTAAATTTAGCATTATTTTTAGCAGAGGTGTATCACGAACGAGATTTGCGTAATAGAGGATATTCTAAAATTGAATACGCCATCTTTTTTTAAATGCAAAATAATTTAAAAATTATTATTGAACCGGATCTTTATAAGCAGGGATTATCTGATTTTTTTTGTAATGCAAATAGCAGAAATTTAGTGAAATGAAACTTTTCAATTGATGAAACTAAAACAGATTTTTTTACGTATGAATTAGATGTTAAGTCCCTTAACATGGGTGGGGTTATGGGAACATGGTGAAATTAGTACAAATATTCCCCAACTTGAATGTTTAATTAATTATACTTACTTAGACCCTGCAGCTCGGACACTATTGTACTTAATACCATTGAAAGCATATAAATTATTATTGATTTTTTTTTGTTGGGGTTCGCTCAAGGTTGATCTAAAAAAATACAAATTAAAAAAAATGTTTATTTTTTAAATTGTCTGCCTAGGTTTCGGCTTACATTATAAGCCATCTTCAGGGAAATCATGAAACCGAGATGGCACATTGTGTCACCAAGATTAGTTTCCAGTTATGAACATATGATCCAGGCGACACGACGTCCTCTCTCGCCTTCAAAATAGCCCTGAAGATGGCTTACAATGTAAGCCAAAACGTTGGCAGATAATTTTTAAAATACAAATTTTTTTAAATTTGTACTTTTTTGGATCTATTTTTACCGAACCCCCCAAAAAAAAAAAAACATATAATAATAATATCTACGGTAAAAAAAACAACTCACCATTTGAATTATAAATTATTTTTAAAAGTTTGTATAAAATACATTGGTTTTTGTTGAAAATACATTATTGTGTTTTGAGAAGGTTTTTTGTTTATATTTACGATGGACTGTTAAATTGCTTAGGAGTAACTAAACTTTATTAGTGCATGCCTAAGCCACTGTTTCAAGCGTACATATGATTGGGTAGGCCTGAAGGAGTAGCTCTTCGGCTCGGATCTCTGTCGATAAGCAGTCAACGAGAGATGGGATCCCTTTGTGAGCTGTCAACTGATGAGATATACACTGTTATCAGGAACATTAACGCCCCAGGGGATTGCTGTTATCGGCTCCCATAGGCCTAACATAAACTCTCCCCTCCACACCTCCCCGCCCCGCCCTTTGGATACCCCCATGCTTTATTGTCTGACAGTGTCCAATGATCCCCCCCCCCAACCAAACCACAGCTGGATTGATCTTCGGCCAATAGATTTCAGGCGTCTATCATAAATAATGTATGATTGCTTATCAATTTATTGGTAAGTGAAATGAATCTAAATATTGGATACTAATATCTAGCTTGCGTCAATATTACCTTTTTAAATCGTGCCAAGAGCAATAGTGGTTTAAGCAAATGAAAATTAAATTTTTTTTATTGAGTCACCAGGGTAGCTCGTTGAGTCCATTTAGGTCTCGCAATCCTGACGCTGCAGGTTCAAATCCTGCCAATGGCAATTTAATTGATAAATAAAAGCTTATCCTGAGTTACGGATGTTTCGAATGGGGTGGCAACCTGTAGATAGCCCCACCCTCCATGACCCAAAGTGTTTGAAAGGAAGATTAACACTTAATTTAAAAAATATATATAAGTAATACATTCATAATAATTTTTTAGTTTTTGTTATAATCGAAAGTTGGAAAGGACACTTTGAGAATAAATGGCACTCCAAAAAAGGAATCTACAATTTTTGAAACTATAATGAAAATTTTTTAAATAAAAATTTTAATTATAGTTTTAATAGGTTTTAATTGAAATATATGTATATATANAAATATATATATATATATATATGTATAAGCATACTTTTATTATGTATAAAATATGGAGTGTTCCTCACAAACTTTCCCCAAAGTTGTGATGAAACCTAATTAACCTCGCTTGTGGCTTCCTCTGGAAGTAAACTTCTCCTAAATTATTTAAACAGAATTCTATATTTATTGAGAATTTTGATCAATACAACTAACAAAAAACAAAAAGATATCTCTTATTTTTATAAGTTCCTTTGAAGCAAGCTCTCCAATTATAGTTCGACTGAAATTTGTCTTTTAACAGTATTTTTAGAACCTTAATTATGCAGTGGATGCTCTGATTTGCTAATAGTTGAACCATTGATCGATATTTCATATTTATTGTACGAATTGCTAATATCTTACCTTAGACATCCTCAGTGACATATAATCAACAATACCAACCTTTAAAAAATTCTCAAATTGCTTGTGACACAACCAAATGAAGAATCCATAAAATAAGCAACCAATAACTTAAAATTGAGTATTTCTAGTTTTATTAGCCATGTTTAAAAAAAAATGTATACGTTTAAGTCTAATGGTAATATAAAAATTTGTATTATTTTACAAACTATTTATTATTATTAAACAGTGAAGTATTTGTGATTTAACACTTTTATACGTTTTCCGTCCCTTTTTTATTAGGCTAAAATTTTAAAAGTGTATGCCTCATAAATATTATTTATGAAAAAATTCAATTAAATTAGTGTTTCCTCTACATAATTAAGAACTTTATTTTCATTGTTGTAAATTAATTTCTTCTAAATCAAATTTTTCACAAAAGCCTCAACTCTAAATTCCATTTCACAAACTGCTTTGGTAGAATTTTGTTGAGAAAATTACATTTTATTTTTACTTTGACACTTACAGATGTTTGTATATGAAGTAGAAATGACGCGGCAGTCTAGCCTAAGTTGAGTTTTGAAAATTGAGCTTCTAGCCTGAACGAAAATTTAAAGGAGTGGAAAGAGCCTCATTAAAAACTTTCTTGTTTACTTGCTTGAAACAAGTTCCTTCTTCAGTCCATTTCTCTAAACAAATGCGAAATGGTTCTGCAAGTCTTGTTCCCTCCAGAGATAAACTTTGGGGGTTTTATTACCCTCCGAGCTGAGTCAATTTTTGGTTGGCCTTTGGGACCAATATAAACCGTACTGCTAATGACAATACAAACACTTCTAACTCAAGTGTTGTCATTCATCAGTATGAGAGACTTCACCTCTTGGCGTATGAGAATTCTTTCTGATCCAAGCAGTGAACTAAATTCCTATATGCTATTTATAAAATTGCAAAAGCAAATACTGCCAGAATAGTTCCATATCAACACAATCCCAAAAATATTTGTATACTCCGACCATGATATATATTTCACAATAGTATCAAAGCCTTCACTTGTTGTCTTTGCGGAGTTTACCTCTAGGTTTGTTTTCAATTTCTGAAAAATTTTATTTGATATATGTAATGATATAATAAACATTTGCAGACGACAGGTGATTCTATATATATATATATATATAATGATGTTTGCGAACGGACCATATTTGTGCATTCCTTTAGTAGGGTCGGTGAAGAATCGAGGAATTTTCATATGGCTTGAATTATTCAAAAGTCACGTCATGGTGAAGGTAAATAACTTGGCTTCCTTACGAAAATTCCATTAAAACAAACAATTCCGCAAACATTCTTTAGTTTAGATTAATGACGAATATTTATTGCCCTGTATTTCTATTCATTAAAACGAAAAAAATAAGTTTTAGTTTTTGAAATTAGAAAAAAAAGTAATAATAAACTATTGTGCTGTAAAATTTCTGAAGAAAAATTTCAACAAATGGATGATAGCTAGTTGGAATCTCTATGATAAATTAATAATGATCTTTTCAGTTAAAATCGTTTGTCAATACTTATATGTGAATGTGCATAACTATTCAAATGTGCACAAAAATTGCCTCTACTAATTAAAATACAAGAATATCAAAGTTCATAATTGTAAAACTATACCAGAAAATTAGCTCATTACTATAATTAATTATAGCTAAAAGTGAAAGTTATGAGAATCGATTAATTAATAATATATAATATATTTCTTATAGTAAAGCTAAAAAATGTTTTAAGTGAAATATTAATTTATCTTTTTTTAGTTTTTCATTTTTTACCATTTTTCTTTACATAACGATAAACAATTATTATAGGATGTGTACATTTTTTCAAAATAATAGTTCATCTAAAAAATATATTTTAATTTGACGTAATAATAACCAAATAAGGTACGAAAAAGATATTTAAAAGATGAAAGACATTGAACTTACTTCCATGTTTTGGTCAAAACTGATGTTCAAAAGTATATTTCGGCGTCATTCGATACTTCAGTAAAAATTTCCAATTCACATTTTTTTTTTTTTTTTTTTTTTTTTTTTTTTACAGTTCGCTTATTTTTCAAAAGCTTTTGAACTCTTTTTTTTTATTTCAGCATTAAATGACCTTTAATAGAATACCAACGACGCTCTACAAGACATTATTACGACCTATCTGGACATACGGTGTACAAATCTGGGGTGCCGCCAAGCCTTCCAACATCCAAAGAATCCAGTCCTTTCAATCCAAAACCCTGAGATAATCGCAAATGCTCCTTATTACGTATCCAATTCCTCCATTCACCACAATTTAATTTTTTTTTTTTGTTCAGGATCTCATCACTTCCCGCTTCACTCTTTTCCACAGTAAATTGCCATTCCACCCTAATCCTCTAGTACAGATCTTGTCTTCCAACTCCAACCCCTGCAATCCTCCCCGTCGACTCAATATCCCGTGACCTCCTGGGGACCTAGTCAGTAAATAATATGTGTCATTGGTCACTTTCTCTTCTCATGTGATTGTCCTTCAATGTCATTTTAACTTTCTCATTTTAATCAAATTACAAAATATTTTTATTTTTAGCAGAATATAATAAGTAAATAAAGGTTAAAAAGAAATTGCCTTTATGTGAATATACAGAAATTAGTATTTATATTATAACATGATTTTAAAATTTACTTTGATTATTATTCCTCAATCATTCAGAAGCAAAAAATGTATTTCAATCAGAACTAAATTGTTAACACACCTAAATTAAAGCATACGTACTTTAACATTATAACAAACAGTTTATATGGACAAGAAAATATTTATGGTCATACTAAGAAGGTTAAACATCTAACACTCCATTATATCTAGTTCGGCCTAGAAATAATGCTGAGTATTACCTAAAGTCAGCATCCTCAGCATTATACTTGAATATTCTTTTTGCCTCTCAAGATGAATTAAGTCATTTGCTCCTATTTATGTCTATAGTTAAAGAAAACAAGGAAACCTACTTGGCCTTCAGTGCTCCTGTATGAAGGAATTTCGACATCGTGTTATCCACAACCTAATAGGGCACTGAGAAGTCTCTCTGTAGAGCGAACCAGCTACTCACAATAAAGTGTGTGAATTGCAGAGAAGAGTCAGAGCCCTCTAGAGCAGGGCTAATTGAACTCTATACTTTGTCATCTGCCAGTAATTGTAGAGATGAATCTCCATTCAGTGACTTTTCACTCTTTTGTGCCATTTTCCCCTCTAATTAATAGACAACCCTCTGTCCCCTTTCTATATCTCCTTTATTTTCTCACCTTTTTCCTTTTAATTTTTTTTATTTTTATTTCCTATTACTTTAAAATGTTTATTAATTTTGGCGGGAGAATGGAATATTTTTTAAGATTTATTTACGTATGCACAAAACATCATCACTTTTTTCTTTCCCCGTTTATGACCTAACTTTAGCCGCATGCAATCAGTTATTTAAACATTAATTAATACGAGGGATCTGTCAGTCAAAAATCATAGTAAGGTGTCCAGACTTCCGACTATCATTCGATACCCTTGAAGGACCTGTGCTCTGGCCATGGTAAATTGACAGATCTCATCATCAGATTAATCTCATCATTATTTTCTGCATTTAGTTCGCAGACAAAATATTGGTAGTCCACCAACTGTTAATAATAAAAATTTGATTGTGATTAACAAGTTATTTGCTTAGGATTTCAATCGTGTTTTACGAATTTCGTAAGAAAAAAAAAAAAAGAATCACCTCCCTTATTTAACTTACACGCCAGTTCTAATAAAATTGAATTTAATTTAAAATAACTTGTTCACGTAGGCTTCCACAGTCATCAGATGTATGTAAAGTTTTTTCCGGGTTGGACTGTGTAAAGTTTTTGATGGTTGCCGAGCTTTCGCTCATCTTGTGATGGCTTCTTCAGGGCTGAATAGAGAATGAGAGCTGTCTTCAAATCCAGGGGTATTTATACCCGGCGCTGTCCGGTCCTTGGGCGAAGCCTGTCTTCCCATTGGTTGATCCTGTTTTCCTGCTCGCTGATTGGCTGGATCCTCTTATCGATTGGTTTGACCATTTTATCGATTGGTTGAACCCTCTTATCGATTGATTGGACACTCTTATCGATTAAAATAACTTATCTAAACACTATAAGCTTTATTGAAGCATTAGTGGGGTATTGTAAATATGGAACTTTCTGACGTATAATTTCAGTTAAAATTGTTATATAATATTTATAATTGAAGATGCATTAATGGACAACAATTAAAAATGTAACTAAGAACTTTAGCGATTATAATATTTTTCTTTAATGTCCCTTTAAGCTTGTAATATCGGTGTACTCTTATTTTTGACCATCTTTAGTGATAGATAGGAACGTGAAGACAATCTATGACAGTGTTCTTGAGTATCTAAACCATCGCTTGATGGGCCTCCTCCATTTGCGCTCCCGTGTTATCCGGCGTAACAAAGGGCCCGTACCCGTGTGCATGCGGAGGGCGTGACGGCTATAGCGTGTCTCGGCCTGGGCAAGTTAGCCGCGCCTATAGCAGCAGTTGACAGACTCCCACAATGAGGAGGCCGGCTGAAGTTCGAGGCCCGGCATTGTGCTCCGAAGCGAGGTGATTCCCAGAGGCCGTCGCGACTCAGAGTTTCCGGACTAATGACCTCTACTCCCGCCTACTTCTCTGTGCCTGAGAGCTTGTCACAGTATCAAGAACATCGGGATGATTCATTGACCCTCGAGAACCGAATCTACAAGATATTTGAAATTTTCATTAGTCTAATGTAATACATAAAACAAGAAGAAGTATTAATATTAGATGATTTTAGTTGGGGTTTGGTCAAGGTTAGCCAAAAAAATACAAATTTAGAAAAATAAAAGTGTATTTTTTTAAAAGATTATCTGACTGGAAATGTGACTGGAAATGTGAACCCAGTCATGGAAATGTGAACTTAGGGACAGGACGTCTTTTCTCGTCTTCATGATAGCCCTGAAAATGGCTTACAATGTAAGCCAAAACGTTGGCAAATAAGCTTTTTAAAAAATACACTTTTATTTTTCTAAATTTGTATTTTTTTTGTCTAACCTTGACCAAACCCCAACTAAAATCATCTAATAAAAATATCAAAAGTCCAATAATACTCCTTTTGAAGAAGTATTAAGTTCGATTGAGAAATAAATCTAAATTTTCTGAGTCATTAAATTGGTTTTGAGTCCCTGTGGATGTGCTCTTCCTAATTGCATTAGAAAATTTTCTTAATTATTTGAAAAAATTTGAAACATTTAATTAGTTAATTGAAGTTGTTATAGTCAATAACACAAATATGTGTAAATAAATTCACTCGTAGTTCCTCTCTGACTAATTCCTCTCAGAATTTATTAACAGCCAACTTCCCTAAAGTTTATTGATTAAGACCGCGCTAATCAAGTGTCGGTTGAAATTTACCTGAGGAAGAACATTTAGCGGGACTTCGAACGCTAATATTCCCCTCCCCAACTCCACAATAAATAAAACCACCCAGCTTGCAGATTGCTGACGGTTTGGAAATCTGTTATCCCTAACAGGGGATTTTATTTCACAAAAGTAACCCATCGTAGGGTAAATCAAGATTATTATTAGTGTACTAAATGTTAAATTTGGGAATTTGTTTCAATAACTTTAGCAACAACTTTTTAGCTCATTTAAGTTGTAATGTAACTAACCCATGTCAGGTAGAAAGTTGCCTGAGAAAAATGACACAAGTATTTAAAATGTTAGAGCCTTATTAACAATCAAATATTAAAAACTTTTAATTAATTACTTAAGCTTATTAAGTACCATAATTTGTGAATGTAGAAAAGTTTGTTACATAGAGAATTATCTTCTATGCTAAAGACGATGCACAAAACAATTTAAGTAAATACTAAATATGAGTGTAAATTATTATTAAACTACGATAACAATATGAAAAATCAATTTCGAAGTCCTCAAATTCAAAAAAATGATTTTAACATTTACTCTCAATTGATCGCGCTTCAATAATACACCTTTATAATATATTTTACAGACGTCTTATAATAAAAGTCTCTTGTGGCCAGATTTGTAAAAACGTCCGTCACGTGTGAGTCGCGCAAACTCAAACGTATTTCTCAGTTTTGCGGTTGATGAACTCTTGTATTTTAACTGTTCTTGTCATCTAATATTCACACTTACAGAGAATATATGTCACCTTATCTGTGTTGCGTTTCATTGCCAAACATTACGCCCGCTGCAGAGAGAAGCCTTTTCGTACTTCCACTTGACATTTCAGGTAATCCCCACTTCCTATTAGACTAATCGACCAATTTAGAGCACTGAAGATGAGGCATAGGCCTTGAAAGTGCTTTGTATTCGAAATAAATGTGTGAGAACGTTATTGATCATTTCTCATTCATTACATCCACCCTTGATTGAGAACCTCCACCAGCCAGTAATCACGTAGAAGCAAACCTCAATTTTTACTTGGAGTTATAATTAATTATTGTAGTCAGCAATTAATTTTTCTCGTTCATTTATTGAATAACTATCAAACATTCTTTGAAGTGTTCTGCTGTCGTTTTCTGATCTTAAATACGCACAAATTTACTAAAGACAATAACATGTCGGGATTAGGTAAAGAATACACTTTTTAAAATAATGTAACACAACTAACTGCCGGGAAAGGGCAGATTATGTAGTTTAAGTCCCTTATTAGAGACGAACGAAGTACAAAAACCAAATTTATTTGGTCAGCCTGCTCTACCGGACGCGAAAGTTATTTTGAAAAGAAGCTCGTAGAAATTGTGAACAGAGGGCATTAGCCGAAAAAGAGGCATTTAATCCATACTCTTTCCTCCAGAGGTCTTGGTGGCATCCGTCTGATCGGCTTGAGGAAGATCTTACACCAAAGAGTGGGGGATAACAGAGATAACGAGTTATTTTTGGTTACACTCGCTGAGCGAAAACTTGCATTCTATAGGCAATAGCAACCACAGTTCGATTGCTCACCTCCACTTCCCGTAGTTATGTGGCCTTGCGAGAATGAAGAACGGTTCATGGATCCGTGGGCTGATGGTGCTACCTACAACAGGTAGGATTGTGAAGCGCGATAAAGTACGTGACGAAAGACTTAGTGTTGAGGTTTCACTCGTCAGTTAGAACTTCTTCGAAGAGAGATGGAGAATTATCATACCTTCTGTAATCCGTCTTCATTGGTTTCTGCAAACCATCTTCTGTTGGCGAGCGCTTTCGGACATTATCCATCCTCGTGGCCGAGGCAGTTGAGTACAGACAGTGACAGTGAACACATGTATTCGGCCACGAGGATGGATAATGTCCGAAAGCGCTCGCCAACAGAAGATGGTTTGCAGAAACCAATGAAGATGGATTACAGAAGATATGATAGTTCTATATTTATTGGTAGTTATAATAACCCTTTAGATTATTTATTTAGAGATGGTGAATGTTTGCGCCAAGAAAGTTACGGCGATCCATTTATTTAATTAATTTGTTTATATGAAATGTCGTGTTTATTGTCAAATAAATAACTTTTGAAATTGTTTTGTAACAGATTAGATTGTTCTCTTTAATTCGTTATTTTATACCTTATATTTTTGGTTGTAGTCCTCTGAAATCCAAACAAACGCCTTACTTAATTTACTTACATCCCTTAAATCTGTCATTCAAACCTTTTCGAAGGCGAGCAGTTATGCTCAAAACCATCTCAGTATTTTAAGTTGGACGTTAGAATATGTTTTTGCCTAAACCGAATGAAGAAAAATTGAACTGTGAATAAAGTCTGCCTGTATATCTGTAAGAATTTTTGAGATCAAGGAAACTTACTTAAAGGCGCTGTAGATTCCTTGAGTGTCAAGCCAACCAACAATTTTCCAATTATTATTCCATGATGGAAAGAAAAAAAAAATTTAAATAGACCTTAGGTGCATNAAAATATAAAGAAACAAGGAAACAATATAACTTAAATGGGACTCTAGACGAAATTCTATTGGATGACGATAAAGTCATCGACTCTGTAATGAACTTTTTCAAAGAGGGCAGGATATTGAATATTATCTAGATGCATTTTCAGTACACTTTTTTCCACTCTCCCTAGATTTTTTTTCTTATAAATTTCATAGTTTCCTAGCACAAAGAAATTATTATGTACATCCACATAATAACTATTTGCATAACCGATACATAACTAATTTTTATGAAATTATTCTTATTTAAAATATCTTCCCGCCTCTATAAAATACCATCCTGGCATTAATGACCAAAAGTTGTTAAGCCTTTAAAAGAAAAAAAAAAAAACATATGTGTATANTTTTTAATGAGAAAAACCTCTATAACTGCATTCATCTTGAATTTGTGGAGTGATGAGAATTCGGAATGTTATTGAGATAAGTCTATAATGATCATTGAAGTTGAAAGACGTTCTGTGTATATGTAAAGATAATTAAATCACACACCTCTAATCAATGTTCAATAGCACCCCCGAAAAATTAAACATAAATATGTCTAAAATTGGATTTCTATTGGAAATATCATAGCAGTTTCAAAAAATTGATGCACCTTTAGGAGAGTCATCACTTTAGAATGACAATTAAAATAGAATATATTATATATATATATATATATATATATAATATATTCTATTTTAATTGTCATTCTAAAGTGATGACTCTCCTAAAGGTGCATCAATTTTTTGAAACTGCTATGATATTTCCAATAGAAATCCAATTTTAGACATATTTATGTTTAATTTTTCGGGGGTGCTATTGAACATTGATTAGAGGTGTGTGATTTAATTATCTTTACATATACACAGAACGTCTTTCAACTTCAATGATCATTATAGACTTATCTCAATAACATTCCGAATTCTCATCACTCCACAAATTCAAGATGAATGCAGTTATAGAGGTTTTTCTCATTAAAAATATTTCGGAAATGTTTTTCGAAATTATTCTGCCCTCCGATAAACTAAATATAATTATGTAAATATAGACGTTTTTGTGTCTGTGTTTTTTTATTTATGAGTTTGTAAATTTACTAAAGGCCGTAATTTTTATCTCGAAACAAAATTGAATGTTCCTTTTAAATTCAAAACAAACGGAAATAGCTGTCTCATGTACCCATTTTCATTGTCCTACTTCCATTCTCACAGGAATGGAACAAACTTCATTATGTTTTCTCTGTGTTAATTATTTATAATAATCAAATGTAAAACATATTAAAGTCGGTTTTCATGAAGAATAGCAGCACTTTGTTTTACAACCTTTATTGTGATGTACAATATAACTCAATTAACCCCATAAATAGCCAAATCTATTTAATACAAAGTTATGTTGTTTTTATAAATTAATGAATTATCATGGATTTCATATGCATTAGCATTTAAGTTATTGTTCCTATGAAGAAGCACTCATTTTGAATACTCAATTAAGTATTTTAAATGATTAATTATCATTTATTAAATCAATTAGTACTTATTTAAGACTTTAATGTTTGTTTATTATTGATATTATAGAAGTTAAATAACTAAATAAAATAAATATTTCAATGTTTTGAAATTTGAAAAAAAAAAAAAAAAGTGTATAGGGACACATCTGTCGCACAACTTATTGGAAGACTCTTTTTCCTTTGAGAAAAGTTTCAAATTAAAGCCCCTGGAATATATCTAATATCGAAAGACATGGTCTCCTTCGAATATTGTTTTCTTCCCAAGCCTAAAAAAAATGGCAATTTTTAGTTTCCAAAGACCTTTAAGAAACTTTTTCTCTCCCTATTTCCGATGTTTGCTTTCCCTCAATTTAGCCTATACATTTATGTATAGAAAAATTTATATATTTTTTTTAACTCTTTACATATTATAATATTCTTTCTAGACATTTAATAAATAGCGCACGCGATTCATTTTAAGAAGCTTTAATAGTTTATTGGAATTCTCATACTTTTTTATTGCATCCCATCGCAGGTATTGTGTATTGTTTACCGAAATGAAACAAGTTATATGTTATATTTTTTAAAATAAAACTTAATTATTTTCTACATGTTTATATACTATAAGAGTAAATAATTTTTTAGAAACAGACCTAAGGACATAAGCCCCGACATTGAAAAAATCAATTAATCTCCAGAACTCGTGCGTCCATTGAAACAAATTAAAATTTAGAAGTATTATTTTAAAAATTTGTCTACTTTAACAGTACTGTAAATTGTTACTCAGATATTGGAGGTTTTTTTCTGTAACCTGAAATTAACCAAGTAAATTTAACAATATTTTTTATATTAATGGAAATGCTGCATGATTTATTCCATCCGAGTAATTAATCAGTACTACATTATTTTGATAGAAAATTAATTCATTTGGGGCTGAGATGGAAACTGAAATTTTAATTTTAACTTTTATTTAAAGCTCTTCTTTTTGAATTTGGCATAAAACTTAACATCATAATCATTATTATAAAATCAGTAAACAGTGAAATCAGTTAATAAAAGTTGGAGATTTATCTAAATCTCGAAAGTGATCAGAAACTTTTTTACAGTTAAGCAAAAGTAGTAAAAATATAAACACAACATTTCTGTCACATAACCTCTGAATAAATGTTTGTAAAAGACTTTTATTAAGGGTGGCATTACTTTTATTTTTCAAATTAAAAGTAGGGTCAACCTTAAATTCCATTTTGAATTGCAAATATTTAATAGCATAAAGAAAACCACCAATTTTCTTTTTGTACACAGTTACAATTTGTGGAGCTGGTACATGAAGGGGCATACTCACTCATTCACTTTGTGGTGTGTAAGTATGCCTGTATTGAGGTTCGGTCAGGAAATTTTTTTTCTTTTTTTTTTTTTAAATCTTGCATTTCACAAGAATTTTATAATTTGTTGAATGCTTGGCCTGACATTCCCTCCCACGATCATCAGCACTGAAGATTCCTTAGTGGAATAGAAAATACAATAATTTTTCCTCTAACGTTTTCCTTTCATATGCAGAAAATCGAGAGCATTGGACTGTTTTTTTCAAAAGATTGCAGTCTAGAAATCAAGCTATTCACTTAGAAGCATGGCGCGACTATTTATATTTCTTATGTACATTTATATACAGATCTTCACCGATTCTTTGCATAACTTGCTATAAATTTGGTCTGTTGTAATTTGTGTGTGTGTTTGTGTGTTTTAGCTTACTCTCTAGTGTCAGTAATTTTAAAAATTAAAGACCAAATTCGACGTATAAGGTTTTTTTAAATTTTTTTTTTCAAACTGTTAAATGATTCTGTTAAAGGCTGTTGTTGGACAAATGAAAGGAGAGTGAATAAAAAAAAAAAAAATCTGCATTCTATTTTTGTTCGAGATTAATAACAGTTTACAGTTCAGAATTATAATATAATGAAATTTTGTAGCTTGCTTGTTCTATGACATTTTACCAAAAAATTTATTTTTTTTTGTGGAAAATATTAGAAAATGTAACTTCAAGTGGTGGGTTGGCTCTAATAATTTCAAAATATAGGAAACTAAATTTTTATTTAGGATTTTTATTTCATAAAAATGAATGTATTCAGTTTGACTTAAATTCGGATTAGGAAGAGAGAGAATCAAAGATAGAACAAAATTCATAACAGTGATATCATAATTATATCATATTATTCGTATTACATATATTTCATAAAATATAATGGATGTAATATCAAATTTACTAAAGTGTACATTTTTGTGACATTTTATGGAAAAAAAAAAAAAGTTTACCCCTATCTCCCTTCCCTAACACTCAAGTTCTCTAAGTGTCCTTGACTGTAAGGCTTATTGCCGCCTTCCGTTTCATAACATAAAATTTTTCATTTAGACTTTATACAAGAAATACAAGGGAATATAAAAATCTTACCACCTCAGCCGGGTCTCGAACTCGGGTCTCCTGCTTTCCGAGCATGGGAGATGCTACCCATTAGGGACCACCGAGGCTAGCCAGGTAACTTCTTATACTCTCCGCACTTTACACCGAGGAGAAATTATCTGGCTAGCCTCGGTGGTGTAATGGTTAGCATAACTGCACGTAAAGAAGGAGACCCGGATTTCAGTCCTGGCTGAGGTAGCAAGATTTTTTATTAATTTACTGCCTTGCATTTCTTGTATAAAATTAAAGTGGAATCAAGTAATTCAGTGTTTAAATTTAAACTTTATGTTCATCTTTAATTATATATGGGTCTATATAAAAGTATGCTTAGTTTAGGTATATATATATTTTTTAAATGTATTATATGTAATAAGACTGAACTTACGCTTAGTTCAACAAGATCATTTTCTAGTTTACTCTCCAGGAGAGTATTGCATGCATACCCGAATTGCGTACTCCATGTCATGCGCTCCAAGCTGTATGTGTGTGAGCTTGGAGGGTTTCCTCTCGGGGTGAGAGAGGTCGGAATCCTCAGTAGCCAGTTGTGGTGTCGGCGGGAAAACTCACCGTAACCCCCCGCGTATTGACCGCTAATGGCAGAACATCCGGTGGAGAGCGGCCGTCGGACGGGCTTCCTCTCGTCCGGGCAGGAAGGGGCCTTTAAAAATGGGTTTGTTTTGGAGAGTGCCGGAGCACACACGCGGGGTCGGTGGCCCCGCTTCGAGAGCCGGCGAGAATTACCTCAGCAGTTCTGCATTTGCCTCACAGTCGAGAATCCTCGCCGACAAGACAGCGATTGTAAGTATGTCACCATTGTCAGCTGATATTGAAAATTGCAGAAAACGATAAATACTCCAACACTATAGAGAACATCGTATCCAACTATCCTTCCATCACAGTTGGACAGAAATACGTGCAAAAGACAAAATTTACTTTACCTTTTTGGAGTTTAAATCTAGACCGATCGGGAGATAAGCCATGATGAGTGGGCGCTCAACTTTGTAGTTACACTTGTATATATTGTACTTAATACACGTTTACCACTAAGATGTATAAGACAGGGCCTAAAATACTGACCCTATCAAGGATTCTCCAATTGGATTTCCTATAATCCTCTATCCATTTCCTCGTATTTCATCCTAATCGGTAATTAGTAATAATTAATAATTAGGATTATCAAACCTTTTGTAGAATACAGCTTTTATACAAATTTTTGTATGTAAGTTTTATTTAAAAGTATAAACAAAATTATATTCCATTTAAAATTATATAATTTAATATGGAATGAATTGTTGACCGTCAATTTCTATAAAGAGAGGATTGTCGGAAATTCAGTAGTTACAGAATTAAAAAATAATTTATAACCACAAAAAGTTTTATTTTAGTCAACGTTTTGGCCTGAATTTAATGCCTTTATTTCAGTCGTAATGTAAAATCAGTTGGGCACGAGTCTCTCTCTCTCTCTCCCCAGGTCGAAACGTTGGCTAAAATAAAAACTTTTTTGGTTATAAATTAGTTTTTAGTTATTCAATTACCATGACCGAATTCCCAACAATCCTCTCTTTATGATTTAATTTAATTTTTCATTTTATTTTAATAGTGGCATGTTTTGTACTTCCAGCTATATTCTGCACCTCAGCATCCTAAAAATATTAACAAAGTAGAAACATTTAATGTTAAACATTTAATTTTATCGTTTGGAACTCAGTATAGTCAGATTGGAGATATATCAAATTGAAACTACAGTTGTTTTGACAGTGTTCTAACCTGAAAAGGAAGAATTGTTTATAAAAAACTAAAAATTTATTGTATAAACAATTTCCTGTTAAAAACATATTTCAATATATTGTTAACTGAAGATAAGAAGAATTTTTATTTTTAATTCGAAGTATAAATAAATTCCATGGTGCATTTGAAAGGTAGAATTTAATTATTGAATTCGCTCGTATATTAGATAAATAAAAAAAACAAAAAAACATAACAGTAGACTATTATTTATGTGTGTGTAAGGAAAGAAGCAATATATTTCACGAAATAGACTCAACTCGTTATTTATAAATATTAATTTAGTTGTGGTTTATTATCCCTCGTAAATTTTAAACAATTAATGAGAGGGAATAAAACAAAAAATCTATCTGTCCCAGCCAGGACTCGAACCTGGATCTCCTGCTTGCCAGGGTGGTATGTTTCCATTGCAATATCGGGACGAGCTAGATAACTTATTAAATTCCCAACACACAAGCGAGAGCCTAACTCACGAGAAAAACGAATACATTGTCTTATGCTCGAAGGAGCTGACATTGTCTAGCTATTTGTCGACTTCCGTTAGTTACTTTTTATTTTTATTTATGTAGGGAATTTAATAAGTTATCTAGTTCGTCCCGGTGGTGCAATGGAAGCATACCGACAAGCAGGAGATCCAGGTTCGAGTTCTGGCTGGGATAGATAGATTTTTGTTCTATTCCCTCGCATTAATTGTTACAACTCGTTATTCTATTCTTTTATCCATATAAACGACTTTTTAAATGGCCAAGATACAAGAAAATTAAGCTAGGCAATGGAGAAGTTGGGTATGTAAAAAAGGAGGCATTAAAAAAACTTAAATAATCATTAACTAAAATAAATGGAGAGAAATATAAGATGATATAATAAAATGTCATACATTTCCAGTAAAAACTACTATGCTGTTAAAAAAGATTTAGTTTCACATCCAAAAAAAGAACTCGAGATTTTTCTAGAATAAAAAGACTCCTCTCACCCCCCACCGCCCCACCACACGCTCTTTCTCTTTCACCCTCTCCCTTTCCCCACTCCCCTCCAAGCAACCCCCTCACTCCCACCTCCTCCACATTTAAAAATAAAAAAAACCGGAATATTAAAATCTTGTCTAATTTTATATATTATTATATATAATGTATGAAAATTATGATCACTATCTCTATTTGTGCATTCCATTCATTAAAAGGAATATTTTAAACAAAACAAAAAAAAATTACGACTCTTATTCGACTCGTAATAAAAGTTATTTATTAATGAATGAACTTCTTTAAAAAACTGAACTATCACACAGTATTACAACTATATAAAACACACATCCTCTCACAGACACTGACACACACATATATA
>KZ810620.1:23942-35487 GCA_000696205.2 Oncopeltus fasciatus
AAATATTAATTTTTTTTTTTTTTTTAATGGAGTTGTGAGCGTAATATTTAGTGTAGAGGAATTAAACTCAACATAGATATTCAAAAGGAGAGTTTGTTAACCGTAGATATTATTCTAAGATGATTTTAGTTGGGGTTCGGTCGAGGTAGATCCAAAAAAACACAAATTAAAAAAATATATTTTTTAATAAAGGATTATCTGCCAACATTTCGGCTTACATTGTAAGCCATCTTCAGGGCTATCATGAAAACATTAATTTTTGTGTTTTTTGGATCTACCTTGACCGAACCCCAACTAAAATCATCTTCTGAAATTACGTAGCATTAGATCTTCAGGAAATCTGCTTATTAAACCTTCCTTTTTACGATTGAATGATGTCCCATGCTGCTTTGGCGAAGGCCCCCACAATTAATAGAGTTAAGACTTTAATGATTATTTTCTTGTATGAATTATAATTTTCAATACAATTATTTGTGATGACATTTTTTGTTATTTTTTTGTCTTTAAAAAAAAAACTGAGTGAAAAGTAGTTTCAAAACCATTAAGGTTTGTTTAAACACCTTTCATCAAAAAACACTTCAACTTAAGACTTATAGAAAACAAGGATGTATAAAAAAAAGAAAAAAAAAAGAAGATAATTTATGTGTCTGTTTTCTTGTTATATAGATACTATTTCCATTTCTTTCAGTTTTTACCTACATGTTTGAGGTCCTAATATTTGCAGTGAAGCCAAACCGCCATTATTTATTATTTTATTTTTATATAATAAATGCAAGGGAATAAAATAAAACAAATTTACTACCTCAGCTGGGACTCGAACCCAGATCTCCTACTTACCAGGCTGGCATGGTTACCAATTACACCACCGAGGCTAGCCAGATGATTCATTATATTCCCCGCACACTATTGGGAGTCTAAACCCCTGAGTAAGACGATATATTGTCTTATGCTCGTAGGAGCTAACATTGTCAGCTATTTATTAGACTCTCGTTTTTTTTTTTTTGCTTTTATATTTAGTTTCAATACATTTCTCCCCATGGCGTAGTAATGTTTTATTTTCATTCTTAATGATACTTACAAATATTTCCGGGTTTGAACTAAAAACTAGAAGTATGAATGAATTTTTCTATTATTTCCGTTTAGAGTTATTTAAAAATAAAATGAAATCTACCAAACACGGAAATGTGTGGCGAGGCTGATGACAACTCAAATGATAGTTGAAGTTATTTTAAAATCACATAAAATTTTTATAAATTAAAAAAGGGTTCAGTACTACATAACAAACTAAATTATATCATGCATGAAATGCCTAATATACGCGATTTATCCTGTTTTATTAAACATAATAAAGTAAGTAAGAGGAGCAAATAGGGGCGCCAGGCTAGCTCAGGGGATCCGTACGGGTCTCGCAATCCTGACGCCGCGGGTTCAAATCCCGCCCAGGTCAATCTTTTATTTATAAATAGAAGCTTGTCCTGAGCCATGGGTGTTTAAAATGGGGTGGCAACCTGTAGATAGCCCCTCCCTCCAATGACCCTAAGTGGTTGCAAGGGAGGCTAACACAGCAAAAAAAAAAAAAAAGAAAAAAAAAAGAGGAGCAAATGATGAATTTGACCTTACAAGCTGACAAGTACAATGTAGGGCTAAGGTCAACTCGTTAAAGCTGGTTACGACAGCCCTCCTTGGGGGCGATCAGGAATGGAAGAGAGTTGAGTCACAAAATCCTCCTAGTTTCAGAATCCAGTTCTTTCAATCCAAAACCCTGAGAATAATTGCAAATGCTCCCTATTACGTATCCAATTAATCCCTTCACCATGATCTTAATATCCCTTTTGTTCAAGGCCTCATTTCTTCCCGCTTCATCCTTTTCCACAGTAAACTGCCATACCATCCTAATCCACTAGCACAGACCATGTCTTCCAACTCCAACCCCTATAACCCTCCCCGTCGACTCAAACGAAGATGGCCCCGTGACCTCCTGGGGGCATAGTCCGTAATAATTTGAGAGTGGTGTCATTGTTCACCTTCTCTCCACATGTGATTGACACTGAATGTCATTTTTACTTCATTGTGGTCAAATTAAAAAATGTTTTTATTTAACAGAATGTAATAAATAAATAAAAGTTTAATTATAAATTTCGAGTGTTCGATTCATATTTTTTTTTTAAAGATGTAGGGCGAATTCGGTAATTAGTCTTTTCATTGCATACCCTTTCAGAAATTAATTTTTGGTTGAAATAAGATGAGAAAAAGAGGGAGGAGTTTACAGGAAGATGGACATTTATAATTGTTATATATTTGTTGTTATTTAAGTTATGAAAACGCACATAGAGCATAATAAGTGGCACTTTGATCATAATTTTTCTGTATTTGAGTTTCATGCGTCAGCTGAGTTTGTTAATTACTAAAATATATCATGGAAAAAGAGGGCTTAACATAAAAATTATAAAAGACATGTACAACATGAAAAAAATAGTTTTCTAAAATTAATATTGTAAAACATTTTAATGGAAATTTATATTAAAAGAGGCATTTAAAAATGTAATTAAAAGAGTTGAGTTTTATACAACGCAATAGTTATAATTTTATAACATATATGACCAATACATTTTTGTGTAAGNTTTAACAATATTAATAATAAATAAGCCTTCCAATAATTAATAAATGTATGTTCTTTTAGAGAAATGTGTTCTAATAAAATATCATTAAGGCTACTTTGAATATTACAGATTAGAGCTTATTCAGCCTAAACATGTGTTTAATTTCTTACAAGTATTTGATTTTTATTATTCGTTCAAGTATTTTTTTAAGTATGAGCTTTTAATTTGTTTTATTCATTAAAACCCTAATTTATTAAGAAATTTTTCTTTAATGAATTAAAAGGGTGGTCCAGTGGCTCTTACTCTACGACTCCTGAGCCAAAGGTCACTGGTTCATTACTCAACTTTTTTTCTATTATAGGCATCCACTTCCTTCCCAATTCATTAGCTTTAAATGTTGACAGATATATCACTTTAATTGATTACTTTATGTATAAACTATTTCCATTAGTATATGTAATAATTAAATACATAGATTTGTATATTTCCCCCTTTGGAATTAAGACCTTAATAACTTTTGCTTAAAGTTTTTGGGCAACCGCTGGTCCTTTATTTAGCTCTATCTCTCATTAAATTACATGATGTTAACTAACAGAAGGTAATAAATAAAGATTTATTTATTTTAAAAAAATAAACAAGTTTTATTCGTTTTTATTTACCTCTCGATGTATGTATTCTCTCGACTTCGTCTCAGGAGTGATTCGTGAATCGTACGTGCCGAGAACCAACTGTTCTGTCTTTGGCGAATAACAGCCTAGTATACATCTTAAAAAATATTTTTACGCTTATTCTCTGTAAAGCAATAGACGAACAGAGTTCTAAGACTCTTAAGATGGATGAATTTTCAGTGACTAGGAAGGCCTCCCTCCGGTATTCCTTCGTACACCACTAAAGATTATACATGATCAGATGGCATGAAATCCAGGCGATAAGACGCTCTCTCTCGCCTTTATGTTAGTCCTGAAGATGACTTACCATGTAAGCCGAAACTTCGGCAGATAATTAAAAAACCCAATTTTTTAAAAATTGTATTTTTTGGATCTACCTTGGCCGAATCCCAACAAAAAAATCTGATAATTTTTGAAGTTCGACAGCAGTCATTGTAGAGAGAGGACGTGCTTTGATAGATCTCTGCAATTGTTTCTTTAGACGTGATCAAAAGTGTTCAGTTGTTACCAAACTGGTCACAGTTGAAGATGTAGCCAGTCTGAAGACATTGACGAAGTTTCGAGGAATTTCACGGAGGAACATACGCACAGAAAGTGAGTGAAATACTCAATTTTTTTAGCAGCGAGGAGCATACAGGCAGACGTGCTTGGTCAGGCGCGTCCCCTCCAGCTCCCAGCCGGCTGTTATCGGCTATGCAGATAAACTAATCTCTGCTTGGTCCCCGGCTTAGCGATAAAGAGCAGTAAATATTTATATTTACTGTTTATTTATTTCTTACGTAATAGGAGATGCTTACCATCATAAAAAAATAGCCATGAAAGGAAAGCGCTCTCATTCAGCGGGAGGCTCACAAATGTTGCCCCCTAAAAATAAAATAAAACAGGAAAAAAACAAGGCCACGAAGACACCTTCATCTTCCAGCCTAAATGATAATACCTTCACCGCAAGTAGAACTGCATCGCCGGTTAATAACCCACAGCAACCAAACAGTTTCACCCTCCGATACCGGGTCGCTCGACCCCGCTCAGACTACTTCTTTAACGCTCACAGAGACTTCACCATTTTTCACAGCGAACCCATTCAATGTGCTCTCTAATGAAGAGACCACGGAGACCTCTGAAACCTCACAAAGAGTATCAAAGCCCCCTCCAATATTCGTTAGAAAAACATATCAAATTTTGTGCAGACAGCTGAATGTGGTAGTAGGCCGTGGAAAATATATATATGTATGAGCCGAAAGACAGACACAAAAATCAATCCTGACTCATCAGATTCTTACAGAGAGATGGTGCGCTACCTGAAATCAGTAGACGCCCAGTTCCACACATACCAGCTAAAAGAAGAGAGGACTCTACGTGTCGATGACATCAAAGAAGAGCTCACTGACTTAGGATTCGTTGTGAAAAATTCTCAATGTTTTAAGCCCTGAAAAAGGAACAGATAAGTCACTCCTACCACTGTTTTTCATAGATCTTTAAAAACGCCCAATGTTCAAGAAATATATTCAATTTCACCACAGTGCCGAACAATTATCAAAGTTGAGAGGCCCTGCGAAAAAAAGAGGTACTCCAGTGCCATAATTGTCAACAATTTGGTCATACCAAAGCCGGCTGCAATTATAATCCGCGCTGCGTAAAATGTGGGGGTTCGCATCACACTAGCAACTGCCAAAAAAGGCGGGAGGAACCTGCTACTTGCGCCCACTGCTCGAAAAACCATCTTGCCAGCTACTGGGGCTATGATGTATACAATCAGATCAAACAAAAAGTATACAATCAACAAGTATCATCGCAGCAACCTGTAACCCAAAACTTGCGCCCACCATCACGAATTGTCCAGCCAGGTGTCTCTTATACACCTGTCATCCAAGAACAGAAGCCAACGGAGAAACCCACCCAGGCGGACCCACAACCCAGGGCTAGATCTCTATCTCGAACTAGACACCAGCCTCACCACCAACAGCAACCTCAGCCACAGACCTCGTCTCAGCCTCCACCTCAGCCTCAACCACGTATATCACGGCCAACCATCTCACACATTCCTCATCCCACTGCCTATTCAGAACTCGAATATGAGCAATATTTTACCACAACCGCGTCCCACACCCAGGAGGAAGCGACCCACTATCCTCGACGTCCCGACTCGCCCGTATAAAATGATCTGCACACCTTATTTCCCTTTTTCTTCACAAAACTTAACTCCCTTATAACACCACTCATATCACCAAATAGGTTACCAAAATGACCCTATCAACTCCTACATCATGCTTACCCAATCCAAGAATTTCTTTACTATCCTCCTGGGAGTGACCTGCCATCTCCCATGTTCCTCCATCACCAGCTTCCTTTGATCTCCAAGCCATGCTCCATTCCTTCTTCTCCGATTTCCGCGCTCTCCTCACCCCTCTTATAACCCTACTGACAACAGTACTGGATAAACTGACTTTCTCATCTATCTTAAAATGAGTCCTTCCAATCCTAATTCTTTCTCCGTCCTCCTTTGGAATGCTAACGGCATCCAAACACACACAAACGAACTCAAACTGACACTAGAAGATAAAGGTATAGATGTACTATTACTAACCGAAATACGACTAACTAAAAATAAAAAAACTCTACATACCAGGCTACACAACCTACCGAACTAATCACCCAGACGGACAAGCTCATGGTGGAACTGCGCTCCTCATTCGCACTTTCATCATTTGATACCTTCCACTCCTACTGACTCCCTTCAATCCACTTCAGTGTCTATCCATACTACCACTTCTCCAATTACCCTTTCCGCAGTGTATTGCCCACCTAACAAACCTGCCACCTCAAGCCAATTCCAAGAGCACTTTAAATCCTTAGGTCCCCGTTTCCTCTCTGGCGGAGACTATAAAACAAAACACCTTCAGTGGGGCACGAGAGCGACCAACTCCCGTGGCCGTGCTCTGTGTAATGTTATTTCCTCTCACAATTTCTCTACTTTATGTCCCTCCTCCCCTACCTACTGGCCCACTGATACTAACCGTCTTCCTGACATCTTGGATTTTTTCATTTGTAAAAATCTTATTCCTTTTCACCACTCCGTAACTACGTTGAATGATCTTTCCTCTGACCATAGCCCTGTACTCCAGACACTATCACTCACACCCATCCGTAGACAATTGCCACCATCACTAATAAATGGTCCCATTGACTGGCCATTTTTCAGGACTCTACTTGAAGACTCGCTTGACCTCGGAGTCTCCTTGAAAACTCCTGAAGAGCTGGGTGATAGTGTCCAGTTCTTTACTGTCACGATCCAGCAGTGTCTCTAGGAGGCAAACTCAAAATCTAACTGCACCCAGTCCACTACATATTCACAAGAGCCCATCCCCGATTCAATTAAAAACCTTATACGGGCAAAGCGTAAAGCTCGAGCCCTGTTTCACAGGTTCAGGCATCCCTCAGACCGTAGGAACCAGCTATCCCGTCTCGTAAAACAAAAACTAGTTGATTTACGAAATAAAGCACTTAATGCCTACCTGTCAAGTCTCTCAGCAATGATGCGTTTTCCAGTCTACCGCCCACCCTGAAGTAGCAACTTGTATCTCACTCACTGTCAAGGTAGCGGTACGTTTCCTTTGTCTTCTTTAGAATGTTCACGAAACGAAAAATATATGACAATAAACCATTTTCATAGTAAACCTATAAATTCTGTACTTTTCATTTCTTAAAAT
Organism: Oncopeltus fasciatus; assembly: GCA_000696205.2. Classification (NCBI taxonomy): domain Eukaryota; kingdom Metazoa; phylum Arthropoda; class Insecta; order Hemiptera; family Lygaeidae; genus Oncopeltus; species Oncopeltus fasciatus. The sequence goes on from KZ810620.1 coordinate 30,918, forward strand.
ATCAACATTTTTCTTGCTCCCTTTTTTATTAAAATATCAAATAATTTATATACATTTCATTTATGCTATGGCAATATTATTGTGGTGCTAATTCAGAAGTCACAATTAATATTGGCAAATTCATTATTGCATACACTACTACAACCAGACCCGGCATTTTATTTAATGTATAAGGATTTCTACCCCAGGTTCAGCCTCCGCACACAAAAATTAGTTTACTACTATTTTTCCTGTACACTGCTGACATCCCTACCCATCCAAGTACCCTCTTAGCTCTATTTGTGGACGACAAAGCTATCCTATCCTCCCATCCTGATCCTAAAACTACCTACCTACAAGATCACCTCGAAGAAATCAAACAATGGTGTAGCAAATGGAGAATAAAAATCAATGAGGAAAAATGCGTTCAAGTTAATTTCCAACTGCGAAAAAAATACTTCCCTGAATTTGTGAAATTTAACAATATTCCTTTATTACATCCAAATTCCGTTCGTTACCTTGGGTTCCATCTTGACTCACGACTTACATACTAAAATTAAAAGACAAGAACGCAATGGGCGATATGGACTTCTTTACAGACTGAATAAGAACTCCAATCTTACGATAGAAAGCAAAGTGACGCTCTACAAAACCTTATTACGATCAATTTGGACTTACGAAATACTAGAAATCTTGGGTGCCACCAAGCCTTCCAACATCCAAGGGGACAGTCCCGGTGTTGTAATGGAATCACACCGGCCCAGAAAGCAGGAGATCCAGGTTCGAGTCCTGGCTTGGGCAGATAGATTTTTTTGTTCTATTCCCTTTCATTAATTGTTTTAATTTTCTATTATTTATGTTCTATAACATTTGTAAAAGATGTGCATATGGAGGATATTTACCTTACCCCGGTCGACCTAGAGCCTACATTTCCTTCATTCACTGCCTTCTCCGGCATGTAACATCCAATTATTAATTTTTTTATGTGTCCATTTTTCATGAATCCTGGAAAACATGTGATAGAATTTTCTAATAAATTTTATTATAATTATTTATAACAAAATAAATTCAACTAAAGCTATAAAATCTTCTTTTTTTTCTTTTTGTCGTGTCCGAGTATGATATTCACTGTCTGTTGGCCGTTCTAACAATCCTTCAGGCCCTCTCGGCCAAGAAAGGAAAGCGTACCGAAGGAGTGTTTTGGAGAAAATCCTTGCTATAGAAACAAAAACCGGCTGAATCTGATTCTGTTCGAGGTATAGCAAGTTCCTGACGAAAACTCTCTTCTACTTCTAAAACTAAATCTGGAAAGTGGCTTCTGATAACACGCCTTTAACGTATCTGTTACAAAAGGAAAAAGTCAACTGTAACTGTTATGAGTTGGTTAAGTTCTTACTTTCGTTAACATATGAAGGCGAGGACAGTTGTACCTATATGAGGTGGTCCTAGCTTAGCGTTATGGTCACAGGCACTATAGGGGAATGTTCGATTCGCCTAAACCTTTATAGAAAACCTCTTTACCTTCAAAACGCTCTTAATAATTTATACAGAAATTATACTACGATGAAGAAATTCTGCTTAAAATAACTTTAAGTAGTGATTATATTGAGAGTGGTGTCACTGGTCACCTCTCCTCATGCGACTTTCATTAATGTCATTTTTTTTCCCTATTATTCATTGTTATCAAATTAAAAATGTTTTTATTTATTTTAACAGAATGTAATATGTAAATAAAGGTTATAAAAATAAAAAAAAATTAGTGATTATATTGTTCCTTAGTGAAAAGCAATAAGGGACTTTTGTCACCAAAACAGAATATTGTTCCAGAGATTATTTGATGTTTTTTGTTAAGTTTCGGTCAAGGTAGATCAAAACAATTATTTGGATCTACCTCGACCGAACCTTAACAAAAAACATTTAATAATAATATCTACGGTAAAAAAAACAAAAAAAAATCCGATTGTTCCATAGAGTTTTTATACTCCAATTTCGGGCTACAACTAAACCCCTAAAATCTGAGTTTCAATTTTGTTAGCACTGAAGAAAAAAATAAATAAATAAATAAAAGTTTTGAATATTATGCAATTTTATGTTGCTGAATTCATTCCATTAAAAGAAAAATTTCGCCCTGTATAGTATAAAACTATTTTTTCGGCTAATATATTCTTATTCCTTTTCACCACTCCGTAACTACGTTGAATGATCTTTCCTCTGACCATAGCCCTGTACTCCAGACACTATCACTCACACCCATCCGTAGACAATTGCCACCATCACTAATAAATGGTCCCATTGACTGGCCATTTTTCAGGACTCTACTTGAAGACTCGCTTGACCTCGGAGTCTCCTTGAAAACTCCTGAAGAGCTGGGTGATAGTGTCCAGTTCTTTACTGTCACGATCCAGCAGTGTCTCTAGGAGGCAAACTCAAAATCTAACTGCACCCAGTCCACTACATATTCACAAGAGCCCATCCCCGATTCAATTAAAAACCTTATACGGGCAAAGCGTAAAGCTCGAGCCCTGTTTCACAGGTTCAGGCATCCCTCAGACCGTAGGAACCAGCTATCCCGTCTCGTAAAACAAAAACTAGTTGATTTACGAAATAAAGCACTTAATGCCTACCTGTCAAGTCTCTCAGCAATGATGCGTTTTCCAGTCTACCGCCCACCCTGAAGTAGCAACTTGTATCTCACTCACTGTCAAGGTAGCGGTACGTTTCCTTTGTCTTCTTTAGAATGTTCACGAAACGAAAAATATATGACAATAAACCATTTTCATAGTAAACCTATAAATTCTGTACTTTTCATTTCTTAAAATATCAACATTTTTCTTGCTCCCTTTTTTATTAAAATATCAAATAATTTATATACATTTCATTTATGCTATGGCAATATTATTGTGGTGCTAATTCAGAAGTCACAATTAATATTGGCAAATTCATTATTGCATACACTACTACAACCAGACCCGGCATTTTATTTAATGTATAAGGATTTCTACCCCAGGTTCAGCCTCCGCACACAAAAATTAGTTTACTACTATTTTTCCTGTACACTGCTGACATCCCTACCCATCCAAGTACCCTCTTAGCTCTATTTGTGGACGACAAAGCTATCCTATCCTCCCATCCTGATCCTAAAACTACCTACCTACAAGATCACCTCGAAGAAATCAAACAATGGTGTAGCAAATGGAGAATAAAAATCAATGAGGAAAAATGCGTTCAAGTTAATTTCCAACTGCGAAAAAAATACTTCCCTGAATTTGTGAAATTTAACAATATTCCTTTATTACATCCAAATTCCGTTCGTTACCTTGGGTTCCATCTTGACTCACGACTTACATACTAAAATTAAAAGACAAGAACGCAATGGGCGATATGGACTTCTTTACAGACTGAATAAGAACTCCAATCTTACGATAGAAAGCAAAGTGACGCTCTACAAAACCTTATTACGATCAATTTGGACTTACGAAATACTAGAAATCTTGGGTGCCACCAAGCCTTCCAACATCCAAGGGGACAGTCCCGGTGTTGTAATGGAATCACACCGGCCCAGAAAGCAGGAGATCCAGGTTCGAGTCCTGGCTTGGGCAGATAGATTTTTTTGTTCTATTCCCTTTCATTAATTGTTTTAATTTTCTATTATTTATGTTCTATAACATTTGTAAAAGATGTGCATATGGAGGATATTTACCTTACCCCGGTCGACCTAGAGCCTACATTTCCTTCATTCACTGCCTTCTCCGGCATGTAACATCCAATTATTAATTTTTTTATGTGTCCATTTTTCATGAATCCTGGAAAACATGTGATAGAATTTTCTAATAAATTTTATTATAATTATTTATAACAAAATAAATTCAACTAAAGCTATAAAATCTTCTTTTTTTTCTTTTTGTCGTGTCCGAGTATGATATTCACTGTCTGTTGGCCGTTCTAACAATCCTTCAGGCCCTCTCGGCCAAGAAAGGAAAGCGTACCGAAGGAGTGTTTTGGAGAAAATCCTTGCTATAGAAACAAAAACCGGCTGAATCTGATTCTGTTCGAGGTATAGCAAGTTCCTGACGAAAACTCTCTTCTACTTCTAAAACTAAATCTGGAAAGTGGCTTCTGATAACACGCCTTTAACGTATCTGTTACAAAAGGAAAAAGTCAACTGTAACTGTTATGAGTTGGTTAAGTTCTTACTTTCGTTAACATATGAAGGCGAGGACAGTTGTACCTATATGAGGTGGTCCTAGCTTAGCGTTATGGTCACAGGCACTATAGGGGAATGTTCGATTCGCCTAAACCTTTATAGAAAACCTCTTTACCTTCAAAACGCTCTTAATAATTTATACAGAAATTATACTACGATGAAGAAATTCTGCTTAAAATAACTTTAAGTAGTGATTATATTGAGAGTGGTGTCACTGGTCACCTCTCCTCATGCGACTTTCATTAATGTCATTTTTTTTCCCTATTATTCATTGTTATCAAATTAAAAATGTTTTTATTTATTTTAACAGAATGTAATATGTAAATAAAGGTTATAAAAATAAAAAAAAATTAGTGATTATATTGTTCCTTAGTGAAAAGCAATAAG
>KZ810622.1:7183-19802 GCA_000696205.2 Oncopeltus fasciatus
TTTTAAATATTAATATAGTGTTTTAAAATATTATATTACATGTGTATATAAAACGAAAAAGTACATTTTCTTATAAAAGTTTTTAAAAAAACACACTACAATAATGGTAGCACAAGCTTACATATATACTAATGAGCAGGATAAAATAATTTAATGGCTTAAAGGCCGAAAGGATGAACTCAATTGAATGGAATGATACGGATAGTTACCCTCCATATCATTTCCTGAGGAAGGCATCGCAACTCTTGCAAACCATAGTCCTAGATTAGAACCACTTTGCTAGATCTTGCGCTGAAATATATTTAACGGGCGTTTCTTAGCCTTTTTTTTTTTTTTTTTAATTAAGTGTTAGCCTTCCATTCAACCACTTTGGGTCATGGAGGGAGAGGCTATCTACAGGTTGCTATCAAATTTTAAATATCCATGGTTCAGAACAAGCTTTTACTAATAAATAAAAGATTGTTTGGATAGGATTCGAACCCGCAGTTCCTTGATTGCAAGACTAACGGCTCCCATGGGCTACCCTTGTGCCCCATAGAATATTTTTTATATATTTTTTAAAAATTAGAAACTTTTAATTTCGAGAAATTTCATTATTCGCAGTAATTTTTATATCCGATCCCCCAAATAGGGCATTTGTTTAAAGTTGCATAATAAATTTAGTAATTTTATCCCAAACTGTGTTTAGAATTTTTAATAAAGTGATTTTGGGGGATCCATTCGGGTCACCCAATACTGGTATTGAGGATTCAAACACTCATTTATCCCTTGATAAATGAAAGCTTGCCCAGAGCAATGGATGTTTGAAATAGGTTGGTCATTCGCAGATAGACCTTCCCTCAATGGCTCAAAGTGGAAGTTAAAAGCAGGTTATAACAAAACAAATGTGGTAATTACATAGACATCAATGTTCCCTCTAAACTAATTTAATTTACATTAATAAAAATATTTATAATGATGGGATTTTTTTAAGGCTTGGTCCTTGAAGACCGTTGCCTCAGTACAGAGTGAATAAAAGTTAACTTAGAATTGCATTGTAAATAAAAGTTAACTTAGAATTGTTTCTTTAAATATTACACAATTAAATGAGGCAGAATCTACACCAAGGCTAACTGAGAATTATAGCTACGAAACTTACTTCAAATCAAGTTTAATTGTGATATCAAATTAAGTTTTCAATTTCATGTGACTATTAATATAATATAATCAGTGGCAGTAATATTTATCATTATAATATTACAATTTTTTATCTTATTTTTGTTAAAACACAGTTTCTGAAATTTTCGCAATACATTATAGATAGTTAAAATGTGTATCCTTGTTCACGTAGGCTTCCACATACATACGTTTACATACCTACATGTGTATCCTTCTTATAATTTCCAATTCTTGATGAAGTACATTTAATTATTTTGAATAAGTTTAGTTTTTTTTACAAGGAAAATAGTGAATTAAGTGCTTCAATATTAAAAAATATACATTATTATTATTATTTATATTTTTTAAATTCATAGCCCTTTTAGGACCTAGGGTCCCGCTATCTAAGTACACAGCATACGCCAGAGTCCCTCCCAGACCTCATAGTGAAACGAATAGCACCAAGCTCAAAAGATAACAAAAAGGTTATTCCTTAGGTGTGTAGAATTTCCTCATTTCAATAATTTTCAATCCGGAACATTCGGATTGGGTTATTTTTATCTATTTAGCTCAGTAAATCTGTTACAAATTTAGTCATATAATAAGTTCATTGACAATTGAGATTCAATCAAAAAGGAGTTTGGAAAAATACTTTGTACGAAGAAATTTCATTTTTTAATTTTAGCGTTTGGGATTGATTTGCTTTTTTTTTCTAAATAGCTTTCTGACCAAACCTCAACTTTTGTTATTCTCGTACATCACATAGCCCATTTTCTCCCTCTTATTTCAGTTGCACACACACACATGGCATTATAAAGCAAATTTTTTTACTTCTCAGGAGTATTTTATTTATTCTTACTGAGAACAAAAATCAGGTGCCTCTAAGCGATATGCTGACCACATGCATTCTATAATGTGCGGTGAGTCGAAAATAGTTATACATGTGTAATGCCCTGGGCCTGTATGTTTATATGCAATTCTAAGTTAACTTATTCTGAGAAATTAATTATTTAGCCTGAAGGATATCTCGACGAAAACAAAGCTTTTCAGACTTACTTTGACCTCTCCCAAGTAGTCCTAAAGCTCTTGAACGTTATATTTGAGTATAAAAGCTGTTATTGTTGCATCACAGCTTCTTGAATCTATTATTAACTGTATGTGTCAATTCTAAGCATTATTAAGAGAAGGATTTTACTGTATTAGTCTATCAGAGATTGCAGACCCAAGGAAAGTTACTAAATTAATTAAAATCTTCAGTAATAGGGGATTATGAAGGGATCTTGACTTTGTCTAGGTTAAGGTGTGTATTCTTTCTTTGATTTCCAAAACAGTGTATTTCTATTTTACAAACTAGCTTCCAAATTTTATGAAAACAGGGATAATTTTTTTAAATTTTTAGAAAATCTTATTAATTAGGCGAATGTGCCGTGTTTAAGAACGTCTAAAAAAATGGTGTTTATTGAGCTTCTTTTTCTTTTTAGAAGGCTATCGGAGAACATCCTAAGATAGTAGAAACCTAAAGATCTTAAGCTGTATTAAGTCGTAAGATCATGGTTGTCTATTTCACAAAATCTTTGTGTGAGGTTAGACAATAATAAATGTTGATTTTAGGATATCTTATCGAAGAGGTAATCAAATAATTACTAAAGTTAAGATGGAGAATGAGTTGATCGTGAAGCCTTGCGATTGAAAAGGTGATTTGGGTTCGGTCATACTACTGATTAAAGAAATGCAATAAGTGGGAAAATATATGGTGGTCAGCAGGAGATTACAAGTTATGCGAGATAAAATCTACTCCGAGGGTATGGTCCAGTTCCATGTCAACTGACCGTAAGTGAGAAGTGGTATTAGCCAGACTAAGAAATAGGACACACAAGACTTACTCATGGCTATATGATGGCAAAGGATAACCCACCCATTTGTGAGGTCTGTGGACAACTTCTTACTATCAAATATATATTTAAAGAGTGCCTAAAATATAAAGAAACAAGGAAAAGATATAACTTAAATGGGACTCTAAACGAAATTTGATTAGATGACGATAAAGTCATCGACTCTGTAATGGTCTTTCTGAAATAGGGCAGACTAATAAATCTTAACTAGATGCATTTTCATTATGCTTCAATTTTTTCTTTCTTATAAATTTCATAGTTTTCAAGCACAAAGAAATGACTATTGACAATTCATTATACCTCACCATGACCTATTGCTAAGAAATTCTACTCCTTGAAAATATCTTCCCACTTCTAAAAATATCTCCCAGGCGTTAATGACCAAAGGTTGACACGCCATTAAAAATTCTACTAATTACTAAAAGTGAGAGGTCCTCTTAGAAGTATCATGTGGAACTACTTGCAGGAGGCTACAGGGACGTCACGAACTTGAGGGCAGCCAACAGAGACGTGAAGGTGCTGCTATCTCTCGGCGGTGGACGAGAAGGCTCGAAGAACTTCTCGCCGATCGCCGGCTCCGCTCAGCGCCGGACCGCTTTCTCGGCGGCAGTCGCCCAATACCTGAGGGAGCACGGCTTCGACGGCATCAGCCTAGATTGGCAGCACCCAACTCTGAAGGAGGGCGCTCCGGAGGACAGAGAGAACTACGTACTCCTAGTAGAGGTACCAAACACAAGTGAAATATATTATATAATCTCATTCGATATTTAGTTATCCCAGAGCATTAGACTCTCTCCCTCCATCATCACAATGGCCCTGAAGAAGGCCTGAAATTTAGGCAAAAACAAAAAATTTTATTTGTACAGAACCATACAGACGCACGCACATATTCAGTTCCGTGAATTTAATTTCACTAATATTCCTTTTTCAGTCAATAAAGTACGAGTTCGTGAAGGAGGGTCTGGCGGGGAATAGGTCCCAGCTTCTAGTCAGCCTCACAGCGCCCGCTAGAGAGGAGTATCTGGAGAAAGGTTACAATCTACAGGGCCTACAAGAGTAAGGAGTAACATATAATATATTTATTATTAATATACAAAATTCATTTACTTATTAATAATTTAGAGTCTTAATTTAAACGAGGAGGGGTTAGAATGAGCAGGTTAATGTCAATTTTGACTAATTTTAGAAATGGCAAAGTAAAAACTATTAGTTTGTCCCCCAATCAATTTTATCGCATTATTATCGGTAAGTTCTGACGAAATTGAAGTCCTAAAAGATTGGATCCTCTGAACTTCCTCCTCTTCTCCTTCGTGATAGGCGAAGAGGAATTCTGTTGGCCTCGACAGTACCGCAGAATGAATTAGTACTAGTCTTAGGTGGTTGCGTGGGAGGCAAACAAACGCACCTTTTTATTGAGCTCCCTTAGAATACGACATGTCAACGGTATTTTACGATATGAATTGTAACAGCGTTTGAAAAAGAGGAAAACGTGCTTTAGAGGAGCTCTCCAAAAGAACAAAGATTCCTTTCATGAACAGCTACTGATTAAAAACGTTGTTATTTGAATAATAGCTGTTCTCAACCACCAGCCTCTATACTACATTTACTTTATTTATTAACGCTAAAAATTAAGTTATTTACGTTTATTAGATCTATTTATCAATTTTCCTAAGCCCCGAAAGTAATGATTTTCTTCTTTGGAATCAAATGAGCATCTATAGCCTCTGTGTTGCTCTACATCCACGAGTCACCTCCCCCTGAGGTCCTTTTGTGGGATTCAGGTACAAAAAGTAGTCATTGAGGTTAGACCAGGGCAGTAAAGAGGATGGTCGCTAAAATCTAAGCCCAAGGTGTCAATCGTGGCCACCACTTTGCAAGTGTGCATTACAATGACAAGTTCAAACTGATGAAATTAAAAGTATTAAAAGTAATACTTGTAATGACAAGAAATGGCAGCAGGGTAACGAAAATTAGTGTGAATATAACTACTGATTAGATAAACATGATAAGGTATAAGTCCGTTATCTTATTCTCCTCCGTCATGGGTAGGCCGAGAACTTTTTCACACTCCATCGTATATACATATATGAATTTTACTATAATTTTTGGTATCTAATAGGCTGGATCTGAGAGAAAATCGGAAAAAAAATTTTCAAATAATCTGTTACGAGATCATATAATTTCGGATTTCGCTAATATTGTGGACGGTAAAATCTGATCAGTTGGATAAGAAGGGAAAAAAAAAAAAAAAAAAACCAGCACAAAGGCCGGGATTACTTCGAAAGTTACATTTTACACCTATTAAGTTCTTTAAACTATTTGTGCAGTCAGCTCTCCTTCCCTCGGCTGTCTCCTCTGCTTAATAAATTACAAACTTCTAATCCCCCTCTTATTCCTTATTATTATAATCATAAAAATCATGTTTGTGTGTGTGTTTGTTTATATATATATATATAAACCTNTGGCGAAAATCCCTTGTTAAGGTACTTATTTAAGACTGTTACTAAGAAGGTTGAGTCTCTCCTCACTCTTTCCCACCGAATATTCCAGAGCCAGACTTTGTTATTGCATCTCAGCTCTCTCCAGCTTGAGAGATCAAATTATTCATTTAAGCCCACCTATATCATGGCAAATGTGCAATGTTTACTCAGCTCCTACGTGACGGACTAAAAAAAACAAAAAAAACATTAAATTATACATCCTGAAAGAACATATAATATTACTGAAAGGGATGGCATTATTTTCAATAGAAAAAGCAAACAATATTGGCGTGTCAACCTTTGGTCATTAACGCCAGGGAGATACTTTTAGAAGCGGGAAGATGATATTTTCAAGAAGAAGAATTTCTTAGCAACTGATTATTGCGAGATGTAATGTATTGTCAATGCGAATAGTTATTACATGGATGTACATAGTAAATTGCACAAAGAAATTATTATGTCCATCCACATAATAACTATTCGCATTAACATTTATTATACCTCACCATGACCTATTGCTAAGAATTTTTTCTTCTTGAAAATATCTCCCCGCTTCTAAAAATATCTCCCTGGCGTTAATAACCAAAGGTTGACACGCCATTTAAAAAAAAATTAAAGCTGTATTACATAAACAAACAAAGCCGCTTTGCAAACATTTTCAATAAGGAGACGGGTGAACTCGGGGCAGAGAAGTCGTACAAGAACGCACACAGAAGCCAAATGCCTCCCCACGTGACCAGAGAGCCAGACAGATATATCCGAGGGGAAGGTTGAGATATAATTAAGTAACTGACATTTTAACTGCCTTCATTTAGTTAAATTCGCCACCCGCACGCATTCTTCGCGGATCCCCCCCCCCCTCCACGCTCCAAGGAAATCGAGCTAAACTTTTCGTTTAGAGACTGAAAATTTGGAGAAAAAGTTTTTAAAAATCTTTTTGATCCTACTTAGAAACTTTCTACCCTAATTTTTTTATATATATAATTTCATGGAAGAAGAGGTGGTGATCAAATCGAAGGAGATGCGGAAACTAAGTAGATTTTATATGTATCGTTAAAGAAGAATATAAATATAAGTTGATGGGGGAATTTAATTTTACTCAACCATCGAAGTTACGTTTAAAAATTTCTCCCTGATTACGCGTTTTTTGTAAAAATGTTTTTAAAAACAAACATTGATTTATTTTTTATTAGTTATACTTCATTCCTATCATATTTTATTAACTTTTAACCTGGAGAAATTAATCAGGGTTTCGGTCAGGATTAGAAAAATAAAATGCTCCGAAATAGTTGGGGAAATATTTTATTATTGCCGACGTTTCGACTTAACTTGTAAGTCATCATCAGTGGGGTAACTAAACACGGATATCCTTTCATCCAGTGCCACAAGTATTTAGAATAGGGTGGCTACCTTTAAATATCCCCCCTTGGTCCTAAATGGTAGAATAGCAAATGAATAAATAGTCAATAAATAGTCTTATTATTTATACTTTTCTTTTCTTCTTTCTGTTATTTTTAAAATATCAAAGAAACCCTTGTTTTTGTTCAGTTTTTAATTTTTTTCTATTGGGAAATGAAACTTACTATTAGTACAATGACGCGACTTAAAAAAAATTTAAATAGTCTACATTGATTCCAAAACAGAAAACTTAAAAATAACTTAAAATGTCCGTTGAAAAAAAAATATATATAAATAATTCAAAATTCTATATTTAAACTAATTTTTGCATACAGTTGGAAGAGTATGTTAATGGCTAAAGTTAGTCTAGACTGACTTTACTATTATGTATGTCCATCTTTAATGAAATACGGGAAATCTGCTCTGACTACGCATCTCCTGCGTGACTGCCTTTTTTTTTCCTTTTTATTTTCCGCCCGTACAACCTGTAAAGGACATAGAGGGAGATGCTACCTACAGGAAGCCACCCTATTATAAACAGGCATCGCACTGGGCAAGCTTCTACGTCACGAGTCATTTAGCTCTCAAGCTTTTCCTGAGCAACACTCGAACCCACAGCCCAGGATTGAAAGAAGACAACGAATTCCCTCGCCCTACCACCGGGGTCCTTGCAATGGTTTGCGACTGCTACTCCCAACGTTCTTAGACACACATTTCTAAATAATTAAAAGAAATATTTAAGAATTAATTGATTATTTTTGATTTTGATCTATAGAAAAAGATTGGAACATTTCGAAGTGATTGGCGTTCATGACCGCCATGGTTGCACAGGCCAAGAGGGGAAAAAAATTATTTGTAACTCAAATAATAACTAATTGATTACGATAATATATTTTTAGTCTACTTCTAAACTTATCCTACCACTACTGAAAATTAATTAGATTATTAACGGTTTGTAATGGATAACCGAAATACAGTATTTGGTTTTTTTAAATTTTAAAAACATATAGCATATAATAAAAATGTTTTTAAAAAATGGCCTTTTACACATATATATTCCATAAATGTTTTCGCTATCTTTAACACTAAATGAAAATATTGACAATTTTTCAATTTGTTCTTCCTTCACCCCCCCCCCCCTAATTTCGATCGATTTCAGCTATGAACAAACTTATCCAAGGTTTGCAAAAAGAAGCTGTAGTATTAACTTTGTTTTCATTATATTAAAAATTGTGGACGCTAGGCCGCGACCTTTTTCCCATAAAATATGATCCATTCAAAATAATGTATATATATAATATTGAAAGGGCCATATTTTTAGCTTCCCCAATTTCGGATCGGTGAAGATCCCTTGTTGAAATTTTCAGAATTCGCTTCATTAAACCAACGTGAAGAGGTTATTTCCCTTGCGAGTAAGAAATTCTAATAAAAAGTAAAAAAAGGCCTTAAAGAATGCCGAGACTTCATTTCAAGGGGCATTCCATATTAAAATTACATTAATATGCTGAAAAATTACTTCCAGTGCTAAAAAAAAAAAAGTCTAATTGACATAATTTATGGACGGCAAAGCGAAACTATTGAAGTCCATGGCAGCTTTCGTTCGCAGTCCTTTCTGCTGAAGTATACAAATATATCCACTAGGAGCATTCCAACGAGGTTAGCACTGTTTAGTGTATATGGGGGCCATACCTTATACGCCATATCTTCTGTCTGCAGATTCGTCGACATTGTGAATGTTGCGACTTACGACTACCATTACCCCTACGAACCAGCAATATACCACCATTCTGCACTTCTACCACTCCCGGAGGAGACACAGGGACACCCTAATCACAATTTAAATGTAGTAAGTTACATGAATTTATAAATTATTTACATTTGCTTTTCAAAGTATTAAAAAATATATAAACAAATAAAGTTATTTTAGGTCATTTAATGATTTACTTCATTTTCAACAAATTCAATCCATTTCAGCTGGTTCTTTAGTTTGCTTTACAGTTCTTTCTATTTGTAATCAAATAGGCCCATTTCTTACTCTTTATTTTTAATATAAGTAGGTAGAAAACCTAAGTACAAGCAGAGTCAATTGATTGATAATAATAATAATAATAATGCACTCTTGATTGATTACAATCATCTCTATGATGTAGTTAAATCCAGCTGATTATGTGTTGTTTTTCACAATACACGAATTTTGACTCGCGAAAATATGGAAATGTCTCGCCACTTGAAAAAAAAAAAAAAAAAAAAAAAAAAATTGTGACTGTGGAGGGCAGATCATAGGGGATGATAAATACCAAAAGTAAAAAATAGTCCAAAGTGATATGTCGATTGGCGCCATAGAATGAATTACAGTCCCCAGTCCCGATACCTGATATATTAAGGTTTATATAGGTCGTTACCTAAATTATCAAAAAACTAAAAAATGTAGTTTAACTAAATTATAAAGAAAATGACTCTTCAAGAAAGACAAACGCTTGCCTTCATTTTAACTTGAAAGGAGAAAAAGCTGTGAGGGACTGGACAGATCAGACCACCTTTTTGGTATGCCAAAGACATTGAGGTTGAAGAAAGAGCCGAAAGGGCTTTGAAGAGAGCATTCATCGCCCTGGAAGCTGCTTTTAATAAGCTATGCGTAAATGGCAATGAAGATAAAACTACGTATATGAGAATCTAAGGAAAAAACGAGGAAGGTCACTTGGAAATCGGTCCCTATGAGTTTGAACATGTAACAAGTTTCGTATACTTGAGTTCTGAACTCATCCCTCAGAATGACATCTCCAAGGCAATCCAAAGGAGAAACACTGCAGTCAACAGATGCTATTTCAGTTTGGCCAAGCATTTCAGGAGCCGTTTTATGTCCAACAGAACGAAGGTGAACTTGTACAAGGCCCTCATACGACGATTGCTTTCTGAGTCTTGGGCATCTACAACAGCTGGTGAAGAGAGGGTAGCAGAATTTGGATGAAATGTGCTTCGCCGGATATATAGACCAGTTAGAGAGGGAAGTAACCGAAGAGGTCGTAGGAACCAGGAGCTGTTGGCCTTTTACAACGACGTAGATTTCGTGAGGCACATTGGCCGACTACGGTGGGCTGTTCAAGGTGCAAGCACAGGCCCAAAGGAGTCCCTACTAAAGCTAGGAACGCCTTGGGTAACTCCATTGGACAAAGCGAAGACCAAGAATGAGGTGACGTGAAGGCAAACACAAGGAATCTTCTCAATAATCCATGCTGGGAGACTGCAGCTCAGGAACGCGCGGAGCAGGTCCAGCCTTGGTGACGGATTATCGCGCCATAGAAGATATATAACTATATACCATGTTTAATTTTTAATTTTATAAAAAAACTACTCTATACAATTCAAATATTGATTGTCATGGTATTAATGTTTTTTTTCTTTCTAATAACAATATATGTTTGACCTCAGTTTTCAAAATTATCTTTAAAATAAAAAAAATCATTCTTTTAAGTAATATAAATATTTCAAAATAGGATAATAGAGGTTTATATATACTAGGAAAAACATTTATCATGTTGAGTAAACATCTCTTCTGGCCTATTAAAGCTACTAAAGGATAAAAAAAGTTGTAGCTTTCACTGATCTTCTTTATAATATACCAAGAACAAGTAGTGGATGGAGAGTAACAGATGACGAGAGGCATGCATAGATGACGATTGGCTAGTGTCTTGTTTCTTTCAGAAGGTCAAGTAGTATTTTCCCATTACAAGAAAAATCTGCTCAAAGAAGTATAGCTAATGGGCTCTCCAGATAAATATTAATAAAACTGAGAAGTTTGAGATGAAGGATCAATTGTTGGAGAAGCTTTTTTCTAGAATGGAGGAGGAGTTTTCTAGAAGTGTAGGGCTAATAAAGTACCTTTCTCGGTTATGATTAATAATAATAATTTAAATTAAATTCTTAATTTGGTTTCTTTAATTTTAGCTATTAGTAAAATAGGTTTCATATTATAAACTTTTCTCTAGAGAGCTTTGATAGTCTTATTAAGGAAAGATAAAATAGGTGTACATGGACCATTTCTTTTTCAGGCTGGTACTTTGAAATATTTGCAGTCCAAAGGAGCAGACCTCTCAAAATACACACTTGGCATACCTGTCTATGGCAGGACATTCAAACTCCAAGACCCTGCTATGAGTGAATTGGGTTCCCCATCAAAGGCTCAAGGCACAAGTGGAACTGGCATCAGAGCTTACTATGATGTATTATTTTTAAATTATTATTATTATTTTTTGAAAATGGCTTTCAGCTATGAACACTGCCGTCATGAGTTAGTTCTGATTGTTAATTAACTAATCAGTTAGTTGTGATGTTAAACATTAGTTAATTTGGGTTTGTTTTATTTTTCATATATTCTTGCTGATTATTTAGTTTCATAAACAAACAACCAGACTATTTTGAGTTTGAGTGATATGCATTTGAGATTTTTTTCACTGTCCGATGTAAAACTCCCAAGATTCCTCTATTTGTTATTAGTCCTTTCCAGATTTTCAACATATGTTTAAGTCTTTTTCTTTTTCTCTGAAGATTACAGGAATAAATTACATTAAAGATGATACAGAGGTTGTCATTCCTGTTATAATTTATTTTATTGACAACCATTTTGGTCTCAACACACCACCATCTAGCACTAATAACAAAATCATATCACAGACAAAATCTTCACCAATAATATTTTAGACAAAAAATACTCTATAAATTAAATTTAATAAATAAGTTTCATAAATAAGTAAATTAAATTTTAAAATAAATNCAGAGGTTGTCATTCCTGTTATAATTTATTTTATTGACAACCATTTTGGTCTCAACACACCACCATCTAGCACTAATAACAAAATCATATCACAGACAAAATCATCACCAACAAATACAATTAATAGCCATTAGACTCACTTCCTTGTTTTCTCAAAAAATATAAAAATTGGAAAATATATTGGAAGGACTAGATGCCGACTCTCGACCAGAGTGAAGGAGCATAAGCTATCCTCATCTTTATTGTCGTGTAAGACAATCAAAATGAGGTCTTCACTTGTTTTTTTTTTAAAATTTAATATTGGCACAGAAAGAATTATACTAATCATATATCACAGTCACTTTTTAAAATTAATGACATTTGATTGCTTTCTAGTAGTGAATAATATTGAAGACAAAAAATGGTATTTAGGCTTTCTCGATTTTGTCCTCTATTCAGTAAATCACTTTTTTTCTTTTGTATAGGAAGATGGTCTCATTTGGGCAATTGCCTGTGAGAACCTCTTTCTTCTGACTGACTTATATGTCTGTCAAGACAGACAAAGAGTAAAATTGAGCAAGTACAAGACTAAGAATAGAAAGTTGGGAATGGCCTTAAAAATAAATGAGATAAATGATGTTAAGAAAGAGTATCTAATTGGAAGTTTAGTTGAACATTCTGTTGAGGCCACTTTTAAAAGATACAGCCTCAAGAAGAGAATAATTAAATAAATGGGAGGCTGACTTAATTACAAGAAATAAAACAAAAATTAGTTCAATTGAAAAATTAATGAATTTGATTCTTATAGAACTGTTAATAAGTTCATAAAATACAATGAATAATTAAATTTGAAGGCCTCATCCTTTCCAGCTCAAGTAGAAATAATACCTATTCTTGTAAATCCTGATTCTATTACCTAAGAAAATTTAAAAAAATTGTATCTTCTAATTATGTATATATAT
>KZ810622.1:30560-41240 GCA_000696205.2 Oncopeltus fasciatus
ATTATATATATTTATATAACCTTTTTCATTCTTACATTCTCTCGTACTAAAAAAATGAGACATACAAATGAAAAAATATACTAAATAAGCCTCAGAAAAACTACTCCTAAAACAAAATACCTCTCTCTAATAAATAGCTATTAGTATAGCAATTTGTTATCTAATTTCACCATAAACTGCTCACTATTTGTTTATCACGTAGTTTTCATAAAACTATATAAAAAAAATGAATAAATAAAGATTGAAATTTAATCAATTAATGAGAGGGAATAGAATAAAAAAATCTATCTGTCCCAGCCAGGAATCGAACCTGGATCTCCTGCTATTCGGGCCGGCGTGCTTAACCATTACACCACCAGGACTCATGTAACTCAACAGAAATTGAGAAACCCATTATTCCCCAGTGTTAGAGAACTATCAAATATAAGTGTAATAATGTTTAAAATATAATATGAAACTGTAATACATAAATATTTAAATTAGCGAGATGGAGAAGCTACCCAATGGCAGTACTTCTTAATCACTATTTACAATATTTACAATTGTTCTTTTTTTTTTTTTCATATTATTATTATAAAGTGTTGGCAATGAGGAGTTCACGCGGCCATTTCCTATTCAGGCAGGTAATTGGGATGGGTAATACTGGATAGAGTTTGAGACTAAACTTAAAATTTTTGTTATCTTCGATACTATAAGAGTTGCAAAAATACAAAAATAACAGAACAAAATAGGTGTAAAATGTAAAACACTTATATTTTATAACATTTATATAAAGAAAAAGCATTTAAAAATATAATTTCTAGTATTGGGCAGGCTTTTTAATTTTTAAATTCTATTATTTTTATTTTGTCTTGCAATATAAATTCACTTTGGTACAATATCTCTTCTCCCGTCGTCATAATAAACGTCGGCGAATAATTGAAAAGAAAAACAACAAAAACACGCAAAAATTATGTTATGTTTTTATCCAATATTTTGACCTAACCTCTACTACCTCATGATTCGTACTATTCACGTTCAACAACTTCACCTGAATATAAACAGTCCGTCACGCAGGAGCTGCGCAATCTAAGATGATTTCCCGTGTTTCATTACTCTTGGTCACAAATAAGATTAAATGAGAAAATTTAATCCTCAAATGGTATTGAGCAAAGAGCGTATAGGGTACAACCCTTAATGTTCGCTCTAGCGTGGCGGGGAATGTAGAGTTTTCTTTAGCAAGGGAAGTCTGCCTCTCACAGGAAATTCCATTTATACAGTTGTACAAGAATTTTGTATCTTCAAACTTATCATAAGCACTTTGAAGAACAAGAAATATTGCTACAACGTGTTTTCATTCTATAAAAACGTTTTGATTATAGTTTCGTATTGCTACTAACTGATTTACAGTAGTGTACCGTTCTCTGAAGCTTTTCTGAAATTTACAAATGTGTTTATTAATTTCCATAAATTTGTTTTGTCTGTAGTTTATAATTTATTCAAATATTTTTCTTAGTCGACTTGACGAGGAAACGACTCTATTACTATTGGCGTTTTCCGGGGTTTTGCCCGGTTTTAGGATAAGTAGGATGATGAAATTGATGAGGATAAGTGTGGTTATCCCACAGCAGATTGAAAAGATCTAAGTGAGTTTTTTTCCAACTTTTGGTAAGTGATATATCTGATATTTGACATTTGATGCCCTTGCAGCTGAGTTTATATTGACATAATTAAAGCAGAAAAGCCGCGTCACAGTACTAATATAAGGGAAATCTGCTAGTTGGAAATTGTAAGGTCTATGCTTTGACCTCTTCCTAAAGAGGATCGATTAAAAATCCAAGAATTTTTTCAAACAGTTTCGAGGGAAAACCACAAAAGCCCACCAGAGATTTAATGTAAATATCGTGTGAGTCATGTATTACAAGCAGGAAGGGAGTTGTCTGAGCAAGTGTTTAATGCCTCTCTCAGTCTGACAGCTCTGAGGAATGTTTACTTTTGGAACAGTTCGTTGTCAGCTAATGGTGCAATTTACTTGGTAAGCTCTGTCTATCGAGCTCCACCAAGCATTGTCTTGCCAAACCAATCTCACTGCTGTAACAAGAAGTGCTGCACTTATCTTAAAGCATACTTAATAACGAATTTTCCTCATAATATTCATTAAGGAAACCTTTATTTTTAGGTGATATCGAAGAAAATAATTTTTTTTTATTTTTCAGTAATTTTTTTTTGTTTTTTTAATACTATATAAACTACAAACGTCATAAATCTTCATTAAAATATTTTGCTTCATGTTTCACTGTGCACCTGAGTCTAAAAATTGATTAAATCAATTTTCTGGTTGTCAAATGTACACGAAATTTTTCTAAAATGGTTAAAGCAATTTTGACGAAATTTCTGTTTGAAAGGATCACTTTTAAAGCTTCTCCTGTGCTTGACAAGTAAATATCTATTCTAAAAATAAAATACAAATAATAATAATGAAAGTTGAGCCACTTTCTTATTCGAAAATTCGCCTAACAGGAACTCCGTAAATCAGACTGGTCTTTTATGTTTCGTTCAGATGGGCATAGCGAAGAGCAAACGACAAATAATATCATAAATATTTTATTTTGGTTGTGGTTTTTTATCCCACGTAAATTATAAACAATTCATGAGAGGGAACAGAATAAAAAAATCTATCTGTCCTCGCCAGGAATCGAACCTGGATCTCCTGCTATCCGGGCCGGTATGCTGACTGTTACACCACAAGGACTAGCTAGATATCTCATTAAATTCCCTCTACATTAGCGAGAGCCTAACGTAGAGCGAGCCCTAATGTAGAGGGAATTTAATGAGATATCTAGCTAGTCCTTGTGGTGTAACGGTCAGCATACCGGCCCGGATAGCAGGAGATCCAGGTTCGATTCCTGGCGAGGACAGATAGATTTTTTTATTCTGTTCCCTCTCATGAATTGTTGACCAATTATATCTTATGAGCCGGAGGCGGTAATGCGATAGAACATAAAGTCGTGTCAGAGGAACAACGTGATTTGCTTAAATCCCATATATGGCCAATGATTGCGATCTTCTTGCATTAAGACAGTGAAGTAATGTATGACCATTTTCACACCGAAATTATTATATTAAGATTCTCTTGCTGACGGAAAATGTACATATTGAATGAGTAAAAAAAATTCCAACATTCTAAAAACCATCAGCCCTCCGTCTCAATAAACCTGTCAAACATTTTTCCTAGTTCCAAAGTTACCTATTCCCAATAATACCCTTCCTTTTTTCCTTTGTCCTTTTTATTGCCCTCTCTTGCAACAGGCCGCTTTCCATATACACTTTCCGCCTTGTACCTGCTCCCCCCACTCCTTTTACCCCTAACTTTTTGTAAAAGTAAAATTTATATAATTTAGTCATGGAAATGTGAACTTAGGGACAGGACGTCCTCTCTCATCTTCATGATAGGTAGGTGTGGCAAATTACTGCTTTAATGATATTTCAATTTTTTTCTTGTCAATAAGCTGTTTGTTTGAATGTTTCTTTCAAATTGGTTCTTTTTCAAATTGTTTTTCATAAACTTTAAATTTTCTTACATTGCTTTCTACATTCATACTCTTGATATCACAATATATTATTGCAATTCTCTATTATACTAATTTCAATTATTATTGTATTCTCATGACGTATTTCTACACCCCTGAAGATGGCTTACAATGTAAGCCGAAACGTTGGCAGATAATCCTTTATTAAAAAATACATTTTTTAAATTTGTATTTTTTGGATCTACCTTGACCGAACCCCAACTAAAATCATCTTAGGATTGAATGAGTAATGTTATCACCCGCCGAGGCTGCGTTCTAGTTGCAGTGTTTTCTTTGGGATCGGACAACTCCTTCGATACGGGATGTGTAACACCCGTTGTACGCAGGGCTGGGAGATATGTCATCTCGAATTGATAAGAAAGATTGATAATGCCTCACGCCCAGGCTGCCGGCAGTGTGTGTGAAGGTGCCGAGTATTCCTCAACCAGGCCATCAGAAATGTGGATTGCAAGGTACCACCTCATCTCCCATCTTTTACTGCCTATACTAGCTTACTGAAAGATATTTTTGAAATTTGGTTGTGTTGTTCCTTTTATCTCATCTTAAACATATGTAGGAGTTCAGGAGAGTCGTACTTTTACTGTAAAATTATATTTTATATGGTGTTAAAAATGTTATTTTCCTATAGTTATTCCATTATTCGGGAACTATAAATAAGAGAAAAAACTTTTGCGAAACATAGTAACTTTTATTAATTTTAATTACTTAGTACATTTCTAAATCTACTAGTGGGTTTTAAACCCAANTTATTAAAATAATCTTATGCTCAGGCATAGTTATGAATTACTAAAATATCTTCAAATAGTAGTACGGAAAATGGTCATAATACATAAAATACTATTTTAAAACTTTATGGGTGGGAGAAGAAATCAACTTAGTACTTTAATAAATTTTATTTGCTAAGCAGCATTCGACATCACGATCTCATCATCTTTTCAAATTAACAATTGTGATATTTTTCATCAATTTCAATAATAACTGAATTAAGTCCATGAAGGCAAATTTTTTTAAAAACAATTTAGTTATATACATCTAGTAAAATATAGTAAAAATAAAATACATCATAATTTAAAAATAGTAAAATTAAAATACATCATTGAAAACAAAATAGCAGTAAATAACATTAATTATATTTACTAATACAAAAAAAAAAAAAAAATTAAACTGGTCCATAAATTTCGATAAAGTTCGATAGATTAAATTAAAGTCCACCTGGCTTTATTAATTTAAATTTTTCTCAGCACTTTTTCTTTTGAATTAAAAAAAAAAGTATAATTCTTATAATGTACTATTAATTTTTTTTGACATTTTATTTTCACTTACTGTCTAATTGTTATACATATTTGTTAAAAAAGTTTAATTTGGCCTTATTGTAATTATTAATAGATGAAAAATATAACTCAGTTGTTAATTTTGTAAAAAGAATCCACTCTTTTGGAATAATGGAACCATCGATCTTACTAGTAGTAAAAACTTTATAAATTAGGAAGTGATTATTCTACCCCAATGCTTACTTTAATTTTAACAATTGTTTTACCATACGACAATGTAATTAATTCAAATATATTTAATTAAAATATTCTTATTTATTAGTCAATGTAAAAATTATTAACAATATAATGTTCAAGAAAAAGGGATAATTTAATAGTATTAAACCGTTTTAGGGTATTAATTAAAGAGACAGCAAGTTCACATATAACAAATTTATATAAGTATAAATAGATTGTAGTCATTTTATTGATCGTTGTGTTTTGTGTGGACTGAAACACAATTCAATCCTTCTATTATTAGAACGAAACCATTTTTTTAATTATTTATATTAGTTTAGTTATCGGAATAATCTATAATCTATAAGTTAAACTGTCTTGCTTCTATGATTGAACGCCTGAGCCGAATAAAATATGTAAATGTCTGAATAAAACCGGACAAACAGATTCTTGTTCTTTCTGGTTTATGAGAACGAGGAGTGCGTCCTCTGAGGTGATATATGACCATGTTTGGAGGAACATGGACAATATTTGCAGATATAAATCAAGAGATACCTGCAAGTCTGTTTTGTTCTTTCCCTTTGTCTGAATGACTCGAACTAGTCACCAATCTCACTCAGTATATTTCAAATTCACGATCGAGTCTGAGACGGTTCAAGGATCAAAAATCCTTTATTGATTTAAATACTGATTCTTCTGTATTTAAAATTCTTTCAAATTTATGCTAAGATGATTTTAGTTGGGGTTCGGTCAAGGAAATGTGAACTTAGGGACAGGACGTCCTCTCTCATCTTCATGATAGCCTTGAAGATGGCTTACAATGTAAGCCGAAACGTTGGAAGATAATCCTTTATTAAAAAATACATTTTTTTTTAATTTATGTTTTTTGGATCTACCTTGACCGAACCCCAACTAAAATCATCTTAGAATAATATCTACGGTCAACAAACTCTCCTTTTTTCAAATTTATGATTTTACATTTTTCTTTGAACTACTAAAACATGAGTAATAAATCACTCTATCAGTATGTGTTTTAACTTTGGTCGAAAGCACGCAACAAACAGTTTTTTGAACAATAAATAAATATTTAAAAAAAACAGACTTGTTTTAGGAGACAATATTCTGTGTCTTTGAAAGATATTTTTGAGGGTTATTAAAAAATAAATTCAACTGATTCTGTGTGCTTTTATTTCATTCATTTTCTTGCGAGTGTAACTTGGCAGATGGATCTCGGCTATCTTCTCTTCAGTCCTCTGGGAGGGGATTTCGTTGCTGTGGGCAGCCAAGGAAGGCACAAGATGATTGGGGTGTGGATTGGAATGGGATTTGGAATATATCGAGGGAATAAGACGGAAGCAAAAGTCAACGCAAAGGTCAGTATTCGGGTAAGGGATTCAGAAGGGATTCGGGCGTCGTAAAGAAGCACGATTTGTTCTCATTTGGATTTATTCGTCAGTGTTTGGACCATATGGAAATAGAGTTAACGCGGGATTGGATAATATCTGCAGCTAAGCATGGATGAGAGTGACAGAAAAGAACAGTCATGTCATCATGCCATTGGATGCTAGGAGGTTGTTGGGATGGGTCGGGATCACCAGCAGTGAAAAGAGACAGGATCAAGGCCGCTGCTCTGGGAACCTCGGGTAGAGGTCAGATTACTCCATCCCATAGCGGACACGGAAGAATATCTTCCATAAACTCTTATCTATTGTGTCAGATATGTGTCAATAATGAGGTAGTCGGGATAAGGGAGGAACAAACAAATGTTAACCATTCTACAAACACATTATATTTTAGAAACTTTAAATCGTTGATTATTTTTGCCTTCATTATGTAATTTTTGAGAAATTTTATTTCTTCACAAACACAAGCCAGAAGCTAATTATTAATTTTCGTTTGGAAGAATTAGATCTAATTTTTGTTTGACGGAAAGAACTCTGGATTCCACAGGGAAATCTGCTCAAATTCTGTAGCACGTAATAGGAACAAAATCTAATTTTCCAAAAGGCATATTTCACAACGCTTGATGATAAATATATTTACTGTCATACCTTCCATTGTCTGTCTTCATTGGTTTCTGCAAACCATCTGTTGTACAACAGATGGTTTGCAGAAACCAAGGAAGACGGACAATGGAAGGTATGACAGTTCTATATTCATTGGTGGTGGAAATAACCTTTTAAAATATATTTACTCTTATTGTCCTCTCCGGCTTTTACTATAAAATTAGTTACTTGCTTTTATTCATGTCCATGAGACTGGAAAGTTTTATTTTTTGCTGTTCGTGTGTAAATAACTTTCTACAACTGGAATTTAAAACCACACTCTTTCTCTCTCTCTCTCTCTCTCTCTCTCTCTCTCTCTCTCTCTCTCTCTCAGTATATCTGTATATGTATATACAGTTCGAGGCCAGGAGAGAACAAAGAAGTCATTTGGATAAAAAAAAAAGAAGGAGTGGTATTCTTAATTTCTCTTAACGGTTGCATTAAAAGAATTTTTCCCTTTGTACTTAAAGAGGTACAATACCGTAACAAACCATACCATACAATACCACAAACCCATGGACATGGGCTGGGAGATTTTAAGAGTCATAGAACCCATATGAGAGTTAACATCATGAGAGAAGTTTGGAATGTACTGGGTGGATCCGAAGATGGATTTGTTCTGCGGAGTGGTTGTCCCACTTGGATTGGAAGACTTCACTTAGTCAAGAGAATAAGGTGGCGCTTTAAGAAAGCCTTGAGAGCCATACTCCACAAGGTGAGATTCTTCAAGCGCTCACAGTCTCTCTCTTTCACTTGGGATCGCGTTTGAGTTAGAGGACAGTGCAATTGTAATATCTTCAGGTGATATACACACACACCTACACACTCACATATGTATATATATATATATAGGANTATATATATATATATATATATATATATATATATAGGTTATATTCTGAGAACTATGTGTATTTTTTGAAAAGGGGAATAGGTTTTGTTTTGAGACAACAATAAAAGGACAAGTATTGTCGAGAGGTCGGGTATAATTTTTAGGATAATAGGGTATGAGCTATTTAAGGGTTTGAAAAGAATCTAATGGTATGAGTAAAATCTGAGGTCATGAGTGGAATCAAAGGACATGATTTGTGTCAAAGAGTGCACTTTATGAGTGGACTCAGTTGAACAATATAAATGTTAAAAGAGGTATACAAATGTTTAAGCTACAGCTCTTCAGAGAAAAAAGGAAAGAAAGTGCACCTTCAAATCACCAGAAGCCATTACTTTGGAATGAAAGGAATGAGGTCATATTTCTAGCGTCACTGCTTACCCTGAACATCTGACTTCTCATGGTGCACTTTTCCCTGGAACTGACAAAGCACCATTTCTAATATTGACATGGAATAATTGTATTTCATGTATCTCGTCGATGTTAGAGCTCTTGTGTTCCCAAATCTACTACTTAGAACATCTATATAGTCGGCAATTTCTCTTTATATCGACCAAGTTTGCAGATGGGGATATTTATTACTATTGTAACAAAATGTTACAATTTGTACTCGAAATCGAGTAATTATAAGTTTTCTTTTAAACTCAAAACATAATTTTGTAAGTTTCGCCAGAGATCTGTGTTCCAGGCCGAATGGGTTTGCTATACAAAGTTTATACCTACACTTCCGTCAACGCTCTTTACAAAATAACGCATCACATTTATATTAAAACTGTAAATAACAATTTCGAATATTAATATCAAAATATCAAATTAGTATTAATTGATGAAGTAGAAATTCAATGTTTTAGAAAAACATAATCTAAACATACTCCTAAAAAAAGGAGTAGAGGTCCTCAGTAATGGACTTTTTTTAAAAACGTTTTTTAAATTTTATTTTCCAATCTACTCACGTTTACAATGACGACTAAATAACAATATTTAACTAAGTGAAAATTTTATATAGTTTGATTTGAACAACTTAAAAATATAAATATGCCATGCCAGTATCGTAAATGGAGCAGTGAAAAATGAGGCGTTATTTTTTAAATGTTTTTAAAATTTTTATAGGATTATGATATTGTATGGAAATTTGAAATCACAATAATACCAGGTATGCAAGTTTAAAATGTCGTTTTAATTCCAATAGAATGCGCTCTTAGCCTATTGAAGGATTTGCTTATCTCTAAACGCTATTTTGTTTGTTAGTCATTTGTTTACAAAAGTCAGTTGTTTTTAAGTCGTTTACGTGGACGTATCATACCTTTCTTTGGTGTTAAAAATGTCTAATTTTAAGCCAAATAAAGAGCATTTGCGGCATGTCATGATTTTCTTATTTAATCAAAAGAAAAAGGCATCTGAATGTCATCGAATTTTTGTTGAGACTTATGGCGATCTTGCTTCAACCGTCAAGACATGTGAACGTTGGTTTCAACGTTTCAAACGTGGTGATTTTGATGTTACTGATCAAAAACGAGAAAATCGACCAAATCGACTACGAGCTTCTCAAGCCCGGCGAAACAGTCAATACCGAGCGCTACCGACAACAAATGATCAATTTGAGTCACGCATTGATCGAAAAACGCCCAGAATGGGCTCACAGGCACGCCAAAGTCATTCTTCAGCATGATAACTCTCCTGCACATTCAGCCAGATTGACTAAGGAAACGATTTCTTCGCTTGGTTGGGAACTCCTACCCCACCCGCCGTATTCACCTGACCTGGCGCCTTCTGATTATCACCTCTTCTCATCGATGGGAGACTCATTGGCGGAGCAACACTTCAACAATTTCGAAAACGTACGAAAATGGCTCGATGAATGGATTTCAAATAAAGATGAAGCATTTTTTTGGAATGGTATCCATATATTGCCCGAGAGATGGACAAAATGTGTAGAAAGCGAGGGCCAGTACTTTGAATAAAATATATTATACTTTTTTTTAAATTACTGTGTATATATTTTAAGAAATAAACGACATTTTAAACTTGCATACCTGGTATACTGTTGAAAAGATAAAAAAACATTTGTACTTTTTGTAAATGCCAATCTCTTAATTATTCTAAAATTGTTTACATTTCGCTTTTCATTGTGATTTTTCAAATGTTGTGACCTATAGAGTGTTACAGAACGTAGTGTTATCGAAAAATGGTGTTGACACGTTGAAAAAACAGTAGTTTTGAAATATGTCAACTCCAAAATCATCGAGAATTCTACCCTGAAATTTTATTTACAAATTTATTTAAGGGAATTTCACCGCAAGATTTATTTATACTTTCTACTTTACTGGCAGTCCGCCAAAGACACACTCAACACAAGTCTGCCGGCAGGAGACTGGTACAGTAATGAATTTATTTTGCCTTCAAATTGAAGATGGCGTACTCCGTATTTTGGAGGATTTAAATATAACTTGCTAATGTGTATCTCAATTCGAAGGAGAAAAAACATTTTAATTTACTAAACATTTATTCTTTAAAACAAACACTTTCAAAAACTTTTTTCTCGCTGTTACAAAAACATATGTTTCTTTTCTTTAGATCTTAATAGACAAAACTTGTTTCACTTTAATTTATATTTTATCACAAATTGCCTATTACTATTTACATCTTTGAAGTCAGGAAGAACAATTAGACATTTGGTAGGGAGGGTGGGA
>KZ810623.1:9131-22144 GCA_000696205.2 Oncopeltus fasciatus
CTCTCTCTCTCTCTCTCTCTCTCTCTCTCTCTCTCTCTCTCTCTCTCTCTCTCTCTCTCTCTCTCTCTCTCTCTCTCTCTCTCTTCCGCTTTCTCTCTCACTCTATCTACCTAGACAAGAAATGCAAGGGAGCCAGAAAAAAAAATCATATTACCTCAGCCGGGCTTCGAACCCGAGTCTACTGTTTTCCTTTCAAGTTTGCTGACTACTACACCTACCCGTCACATACTTGCCCGGAAACAGGAGACTTGGGTTCGAGTCCCAGCTGAGGTAGTAAGATTTTTTTTTCTGGCTCCCTTGCATTTCTTATCTAGGTAGATAGAGTGAGAGAAAGTGGGAGAGAGAGAGAGAGAGAGAGAGTGAGAGAGAGAGCGTATCTCCTTACAGCATATCAAAATTCAGAGCTAATAATACTGGTATATGGTAGGGGTAGTCCCAAGGTAAAACGGGGGTATATAAGAGGGAAAAAGAGAGATTGGGAAAAACTGCTCATTGTCATATTGAATTTCTGGTGGTTGCATTACATGTAATTCATCAATACAAGTGACAAAAACAAAAATAAAAAATCTTACAATATAATAGAATATAAACATTTATTTTCACTTCCCAACAAAATGTAAATAAATAGAAAATGTATTATAATAAGTGATAGAAATATAAATTAAATGTGTTAAAGATTAATGACAAGCAATCATACCAATTCAAGTAAATTTATAAAGTATAAAAAGCGGAAAGAGAACTGGAGAGTAAAAAGAGAGAGAGGGAAAGAAAGTGAGAAAGATAGAGAGAAGTCTCTCTTCTGGAGACATGTCCACAGAGAGGGAGAGAGATTTTAGATTAGATTCTTTATTGCCATAGGATGTTCATCCTTTCTTCCTGACAATTTCAGGCTACTTATAATTTACATTCATTTAATTATAATCCATTTCAAAATAAAAATGAAAAACAAAGCAATGAAATAAGATAAAATGCAATTTTATATTTTTAATATAATATAAGTATGCAATCATATTATATTATAAATATAAAAGTTATAATGTTAACAATAGGAACAGTACTAGCATAAGAAAACGTCATATAAGCATCTTAATCGAAATACATAATTTATCCCATACAAAAATTAAAAAAAAAATTATATTCCCTCTCTAACGAATCTCCCAATGAACACTACAGAATAAATAACACTATAATGTGCTTGCCTAGTCGGTAGCCAGAAAATGTTTGAAACAGGCTTTTAAGAAGAATAGAGAGAGAGAGAGAGAGTGAGAGTGAGAGAGAGTGAGAGAGAATCATTAAAATAAATAGTTAGGCTCTCGCTAGGTGGTGTAATGGTTAACCACACCGGCCCGGATAGCAGGAGATCCAGGTTCGATTCCTGACTGGGACAGTTAGGTTTTTTTATTCTATTCCCTTTCATTAATTGTTTAAAATTTACGTGGGATAATAAACCACAACCAAATAAATATTTATTAAAATAAATAATGTTTATTATTCATTGAAATAATTCTGATACTTATTCAACCCTTATGAGTCTCTTTTAATGACCGTGAAAATAAATATAACATGCCTTTATTATCATTTTTCCGATGTATGTTCTTGTGCCAATATCGACTGTAGTGAGCGATTCACTCGTGAATTTTTTGCTAAATATCGCACAAAATACAATAATAACAGTAAATAGTTTAAAGAAACAACGCTTGGTGCGATAGCATGCTGTGAAAAGAAAGATTACTTTTCCATGCTTCAGACATATTTTATTCATGATTGCTGCTGTGTATTTTCTACATGTAAATTTTGCTATCACTGCCAGATCAGCTGTTTTTACTTAGAGTCGAGACTTAAATATGTAACTCGTCTAGGGTATCATATTTATTTATATTTTCTCTTTTTTTATGAAAAAATCTCTTGTGGAATCTTTAGATACCTTCATTATTTCCCAGGCCTAATGGAAAACAATTAGATTTCATATTACAAATACAGTTTAATATAACCCAGATATATTACAGGTTAATAGTTTATAATTCAAAATTTATTCAATAAAAATCCTTAATCTTTGTTTATTTGTTAATGGATAAGTTAGGTTCATTAAATGTAAACAAGTGACTATGAAAGAAGAAGGGTGGGCTAGAATATTATTTATGCATAACATTATGTATGCCACCTTAATTTCACAATGAAAAAATAAGTCTGTAACACAAAAAATTGAAAATCAAACAAAGTAATAACAAAATTATAAACTTTTTACTTTCTCAGAATATTTTGTTCTTATCATATTACTGCTAACACCAATGGAAAGTGAATAATGTACTTAATATTTTCTTAAATAAAAATTATTGATTCTCTTTCTCTCTCTCTCTCTCTCTCTCTCTCTCTCTCTATATATATNATATATATATATATATATATATATATATATATATATCACTCTTGAGGAATTAAGTAATTGTCAGTCATAATAATGGCAGAACACTATCAAACAATAAGTATTGTTAATATAATCAATAAGTATTGAGTGCTATTATGTAATTAGACAACAATTATTATTATTAAACTCGTAGCTATTAAATTTTTATATGAAAACTTTTAACCTTTTTACATAATAAATTTAGAATGAATTCAATTAGGTAAAATTCCAGTAAGAAATAGATTTTATCTTCACTACAAACACAATTAAAATATGAAAATAAGAGAAATAATTCTCGTGTATTAGTTAAAATAAAATACATAAAGAAATTCGCCTTATTTGAGATTAATGGAATTGGAATTTAATATTAAGCTTTAGATATACAACGACATAAATTATTTTGCAAGCGTTCACAAGCGCGCGTTCAATAGAAGTAATGTTCGATTTAATATTTATCGTTATTGTTTTTTGAACGGCTCATTACGGCAATTGTTTTTGTTTAATATTTGGTCGCTTTCCTCGTTAAAAAGCAACTTTTGTGCAATTTTTAGTGATTTTTATGTAAGGGATTTATTATTTTATTGAAGAACTTTTATTTATTTATTGTTGGAATTATTATTTTTATTACTATCAGTATTTTTATTTTAACCGCAAATCAGTTTTCTTAATCACCTGTTCCAACTCCAAAGACCAATAAATGAGGTTGACATTGGTAAAATGAGTTTTCTTGAGTCCTGCCGAACTGTACGTCTTCTGAAGCGTCCATGCGATTGTTTGTACGTACAAACATATCAGTCTAAGAAGAAAGTTCTAATTAATTCAATCCTTGAATATGTGTGTGTAGGAGGTGATAAAATGGCGAGAGACACATAGGTGTGAGTGAGGGGTGATTGCAGTAAGGTATGGCCCATAAAAGAAGTGGAAGGCCGCATAAAAGGAAGAAGGACATTTAGTGGATTAAGGCGCAGGACATATTCCGAAGGATTAGTGGAAGGAGTCAGGAAGAGCGAGGTGATATTTCAGAGGAAGAAGTAACACAGGTAGCCGGCTACCGTTCTCCACCACACCCACTTATCATCCCCTATACCTTTTTTCTTTTTCTTTTTTCTCTCCTTTCTGCCTACACACATACACACGCGAACGCAGGAAAAAAAAATCTCGAGTCTCCACTCACACTGCTCTGGTCCCCGCCCTCCCCCGGCCGTTTATAGAGGCTCTAATAACTGGGTCCCTCGAATGTATTACCCTTCCTGCTTGCGAGGGCTTAACAGTTGAAAGGCCCGTCTGTTTTCCATCAAACTTAGACTTCGTGTTCAACTTCTATCAATTGCTAGACTTACACTAGAACAGTCATATTTTGGAAGTATAATCAAAATATTGAATTTTGTTTACATCCAAAATCTTGTAACGCTTTATATTTTCTAAATATCTAATATATATATTTTCATTTTTTTTTAAATTTCTGTTTGAATTATACTTTGGCACTAAAGTGACTATCTAATTCCACCTAAGGAATTCTGTTTGAATTATACTTTGGTACTAAAGTGACTATCTAATTCTACCTAAGAAATTCTGTTTAATTGTACTTTGGTACTAAAGGGAATATCTAATTCCACCCAAGGAATTCTGTTTGAATTATACTTTGGTACTAAAGTGACTATCTAATTCCACCTAAGGAATTCTGTTACAATTATACTTTGGTACTAAAGTGACTATCTAATTCTACCTAAGAAATTCTGTTTAATTGTACTTTGGTACTAAAGGGAATATCTAATTCCACCCAAGGAATTCTGTTTGAATTATACTTTGGTACTAAATTGACTATCTAATTCCACCTAACGAATTCTGTTTGAATTATACTTTGGTACTAAATTGACTATCTAATTCCACCTAAGGAATTCTGTTTGAATTATACTTTGGTACTAAAGTGACTATCTAATTCCACCTAAGGAATTCTGTTACAATTATACTTTCGTTCTAAAGTGACTATCTAATTCTACCTAAGGAATTCTTTTTGAATTATACTTTTTCCTTCATCGGCTGAAGCCATATCTCCAGTAGAATTTTTTTTATTATTTACTCCCATTTTATTTTCCAGAGAGCGTTTTCCAGGCTGTTGGAGCTCCCCTCCCCCCTTCCGAGTGTGATCTGGATAGGTTTACGGCGTCTTGGAAGTCTCCTCCCTCCGTCACTCTCTCTCTCTCTGGAAGTTTACGAGCCCCAGTCGTACCCGAGGAGAGTTCCGGGCCGTCGGATCTGTCTCCTGGCCTGTCGTAAGCGCCATGGCGTTCCTTGAGAAGAGTAGATGATGCGTAGCGGGTGAACAGCTGACCGCAGAGTTACTTATATTTCTGAGGAAGTAAGGCATTCCGAGATTTCCCCTTGAATTATTCCGTGGAAATATACAGGAAAAGTCTACGGGATTTCATTATTAGGTCTGAGAAAGTCTCTTGTTACTGTAATTCAGTAAAATTAAATTTTGGGAACTTTCTTACTTTCAAAACTTCAAACTTTGAAGGGGACCAGAATTAAATTTTTTTCGTATTTTTAAATGAAAAAGGAGCTGCGTAATCTAAGCAGATTTCCCATGTTTCATTGACGACAGATATAAATATAAGTAAACGACTAATTTGATCTTAAGAAAACTCTACAAAATGCAATTAGAGTAAATGCTAATGCTGAAGAAATTAGTCAGAGTTTCGGCCAGGATCAGAAAAAGAAATTTCCCCAAAATTTTTGGGTAATTATTTTATTATTGCCGACGTTTCGACTTAACTTGTAAGTCATCATCAGGGCGATAATGATGTTTGGAGATATCTCCGAGGGAGGCTTGATCTTACATCTCAGAGTGCAGAGCTAAACAGAGATTTGATTTCTGCATTCTGACAATGATGAAGTGATTGACTTAATTGATAAGACGAAACATCGGCAATAATAAATTAATATAGTAATAATATTCTCCCCTTTAACCACAAAGGGTCACAAAGGGGGGTATGGTATCTAAATTTAGCGCCCAAATTTTTAACACTCCCGACACACTTCTTTTGTGTTTAAAAATTTCGTGCAATTGACAAGTTTCTCTCTTCTGCTATGCCTTAAGCCCAAATTAATATGAGCATTTCATGAAACTTTTATAAAACATAGTCGTTAGTAATATTATTATTAGATCAATTATGAATAGAATAAAAAAAAAATCTATCTGCCCCAACCAGGAATCGAACCTGGATCTCCTGCTATCCGGGCCGGCGTGCTTAACCATTACACCACGAGGACGAGCTAGATATCTCATTAAAGCCCCACTACAATGAGT
The DNA here is from genome assembly GCA_000696205.2 of Oncopeltus fasciatus. Taxonomy (NCBI): domain Eukaryota; kingdom Metazoa; phylum Arthropoda; class Insecta; order Hemiptera; family Lygaeidae; genus Oncopeltus; species Oncopeltus fasciatus. The sequence continues at coordinate 14,846 of KZ810623.1, forward strand.
AATGGTTAATGATTAAGCACGCCGGCCCGGATAGCAGGAAATCCAGGTTCGATTCCTGGCTGGGACAAATAGATTTTTTTATTCTATTCCCTCTCATAATTTGTTTAAAATTTACGTGGGATAAAAAACCACAACCAAAAAAATATTTATATTATTATTAGATGTTTTTTATTGGGGTTCGGTCAAGGTAGATCCAAAAAAATACAACTTTAAAAAATGTAATATTTTTAAATTATTGGCCAACTTCCAGGGCTATCATGAAGGCGAGAAGGGACGTCGTATCACCAAGATCCCATTTTCATTACCTACGTCGTAAAATGGAAGATATAGAGATACGACCTAAAATCAGTATATTCCTTCGTGCGTCTTGAAATCCCCGGAGTATATGTCGCTTTCCTGACAGACATGGGACGGTGGTGTTTGCTGGAGCCTCCAGGGACTGGAGATTAGGCGAGTGGTGTAGAAGTGCTGAGACAGCGGAAGAGAGGGGTGCCAAGTCCCTGATTGGCTTGGCTGGACCCATCACCTCAGACACCATTAGGTAACCCTCGTCAGAACCTCCACATACTCGTAGAATGGGAATTACTAATTAGGGGGTAATGAAGGGGAGAGGGTGTGTACAGGGGGTGTGTGCTCTTCGGAGGGGGGCGACAAACCGCTGACACAGATATTTCTTAAATACTTAAAAAGCAACAGCCATGGCAGTGTGTGCCTGCGTTAAGAGATACTTAAGCTAATAACATTCTCATCTCCTTTAGTATAAAATTCTCCAAGTATGAGTCCACACTTAACCAAGCGAGTTAGTCTCATCAAAGATTAGTATGAATATTTAACGAGAATTTTGCTAATAACTATAACTGACCTTAAAATATTGCAATTTTATTCCAGTAATACTCACAGTATACTTCTATTCCTTTTATTGCCTTCTGTATCGTCTCTTCCAAAATTAACTCGTATCTCAGCTTTACTCTGCACTAAGTTTATAAAACTTACTCTTTTAACTTATTTAATAAAATATATACGATCAGCTTTATCCACAAGATAGAAGGCATTTTAAGCCAATAAACACTATATAAATATACCTCTTTTATATAAATTATTATTAATTAAACGTCCCTAAAATACGAATTATAGCCTTATTATATTTAAATTATTCATTAAAAAAAAAAGGAAAAATAAATATTTTTCAACAATTTATAATAGGAAGTATGAATAAATAACAAAAGTATGAGACAATCCTCCAATTACTAATCTTAAACGAATTGCAAAAAAATTTTTTTCTGTAATACTTTTATAGAATATATATGTTAGAAAATTACATTTTACTGCTATCGTGTTGTATATTTCTTTCGCAATTCCACCAAAAACAAAGATATTGGCGATTTTTAAATTTGGTCTTTTTCTAAACACTTTTTGGTAGAAGTTTAGAAAATGACTTTTAGTTTAAATTCCGGGTTCTTTATTTTTATTTATTTAAAATAACCTGGGCTCCTCTCTCAGGACAGGTTACGTCCCGGGATAGATGATTAGGGACTATTATTATCAATTTTTAGTGCAAGGGAACAGAATAAAAAACCTAACTGTCCCAGCCAGGACTCGAACCTGGATCTCCTGCTATCCGGGCCGGTGCGTTTCCATTTACGCTACCGAGACAAGTCTGATAAGTTATAAAATTCCCCGCACTAGTGTCAAGAGTCTAACCTCCGAGGAAGACGTATATATCGTCTTATACTCGAAGGAGCTGACATTTTCAAGCTGTTTAAATGACTCTCGTTATTTACTTTTAAATTTTAATTTTATACATATTATTTTTTTGTGGTATTTAATCCCACGTAAATTTTAACAATTTTTAGTCCTGGCTGGGACAGTTAGGTTTTTTAATTCAACTTAGAATTTTTAGTGCAAGGAAACAGAATAGAAAATATAACTGTTAGATTTTTTATTCTGTTCCCTTGCACTAAAAATTGTTAAAATTTACGTGGGATTAAATACCACAAAATAAATAATCTTTATAGGACTATTATTATGTACTCCATCAAAAATTATAGTGTATGAAATATGTACATAATAATTATTTTTTAATAATAATTAATTTTAACTATCGTGTCATGAATCCATCAAGGGAGATCCACGATGTGTTTCTAAAACCATTACTGATACAGATCCACTGTTAATTTCGTCAGCTAACCTGCGATGTCCAATCAATTGATCTTCAGTGATTTTCGGTAGGTACCCTAAGTGGAGTTTATTCATTCCTGGGGCGGGACAGCAGGTTTTTAACGTGCTCTACGTCACGAAGGGAAGGTACAGATGGCTAATTATGGGCCATTCTCTGTAAGCGGGTTTCAGAGTGTTGGACATCATGTTTCGACAACGCCTACCATCAAGTAAATTATTGTAGAGGGTGGGGGGTGAGATCTGTATCTACGTCATCGAGTGTCGGAGGAGCAGCTAGGTGTGACGAGTCTGCAGGGATGCGTAGGAAGGCGCTACTCGCATATTCATGTTGCGTACAGACCATTGTTGTACGCCTTTCAACACGTCTACGAACGAGCAGACTCACCCCGCCTAACATAATTAAATAGAGGGAACTACTGGCTTGCTGTAACCCACTTCTGACAAATCCACCAATCAGAATTCCAGATTTTAATAAATCATAGCAAGGGGAGTGATACTTCAAAAAAGCTTTTAAAAATATCTTCCTCTCCATAGCTAGAGGTCACTCACGTATTCAATTTAGTATTTTTTTTTTTTTTTTTTTTGCTGTGTTAGCCTCCCTTGCAACTACTTAAGGTCATTGGAGGGAGGGGCTATCTACAGGCTACCACCCCATTCTAAGCACCCATGGCTCAGGACAAGCTTCTATTTATAAATAAATGATTGACCTGGGCGGGATTTGAACCCGCAGCGTCAGGATCGCGAGACCTGTACGGATCCCCTGAGCTAGCCTGGCGCCCCAATTTAGTATTTAATTCATGAATTGAATTTTATAATTAACACTTGTTTTGTTTTGGAAATTATAGTTAATTTAAAAAGAAAAACTTTAACCGTTTTATTTTTCCCTATTAGTTTCAAAACTCTAATTTCATCCTAATCCATATGCCTAATCCCTGTCGTTTGACTCCAATCCTTACAATCCTCCCCGGCGACTAAAAGGGAGATGGTCTCGCGACCTTCTGGGCCTTAATGCCTAAACTTATTAGGAGTGGGGTCGATTGGCCCCTTCTCCCCTCAAAGTAATGTACACTTATTTATTTTATTGTTAATTTTATTTATTTTTTATTAAATTTTTATTNGATTACCAGCTTGAATCGATTCTGAACCGTTACTGATAACTACTCGATAGTGTACTTATCGATGGTAAGCTAAACTCTAGCGTGGGTGCCAAAGAGAAAAAAACAAAGACACAGACAGACATACGTTACTGAAACCTATTTATTGTATCCGTCATCAAATTACAAAAGGTAAATTACAGAATGATATAAATAAAGAGTTAACATTATTTTAAAAAAAGTTTTAAAAAATTTCAAAGTTTATTAACAACCGCTAGGTTATTTAAAACAGAAGTACTTACATAAAGAATAAACATTTAACATGCAGGAGCCGCAAAAACTAAGCAAAATTCCCACATTTCGTTTTAGATGGATGTAAATTTACTTTCAAAAATCTGATAGGACAGTGAATTAAAGGTAAGACCATTAAACTTAGCCCTAGACTGGCTAAGAAGGAGGAGTGGGGAAAACTTTCGGTCGTTGCGCTTACATTCTTAAATATCTCTCTTAATCAGGGTTTTTCGTTAGAATGTTATAGAACCGAATCACTAGAAAATTACATTCTACACCCATCATATTCCACAAACTGTTCCTAGCACAAATAACAACGAAGATTATAAAAAAGGAGAGTTTTTTTTGACCGTAGATATTATTATTAGATGATTTTAGTTGGGGTTCGGTCAAGGTAGATCCAAAAAAATACAAATTAAAAAAAAAGTGTATTTAAAAAAAAAAATTATCTGCAAACGTTTAGGCTTATATTGTAAGCCATCTTCAGGGCTATCATGAAGATGAGAGAGGACGTCCTGTCCCTAAGTTCACATTTCCATGACATTTCATCACATTGACATCACATTTCAATTATAAATTTTGATTCCCATTTTAACCCCCTCTCTCCTTTAACCAATTTCTGCTGTTAATTAACTGATCTAACATTTTGAATGCAGATAAGATGAGAATGGAAATTTGGTTTCATTAGTGGACGCAGTAGCGAATTCAGGAAAATATATGGTACGAAAAGTTGCAAGCGCTCCATTTTATGTATCCAACCTACCCTTCATAACGACTTTAATATTTATTTTGTCCAAGATTTCATCTTTACGTGCTTCTAACTTTCCAAAGTTTCCATATCACCCTAATATGCCATATCCCTGTCGTCGGACTCCAATCCTTAGAACCCTAGATGATCTCTCAAACTCTTGACGCTTAAATTTACTGGGAGTGGGGTCAATGGGACCCTTCTCTCTGCACAGTGATATTTTATTTACTAATTTTTTTTATATGCATATTGTTGAGCCATCAAATTAAAAAATGTTTTTTTATAAGCATAAAGTAATAAATAAATATTTCTTTAAAAAACAAAACAACTAGAAACCTGCTAAAACAAGGAGACGGACGAAGGTAGTCATTCCGACAGATTAGACTCCCATCCCCCTTTGTAAGAGGGTGGGACAGGAAGACAGGACAGATGGGGTTCGAGGATGTGCCAATAAGGAACAAATGCAGGCAGACAAGTGCGATGACCCTAGAGCCAGGCAATTACTCCAGAACACCTGATAGTTTTCCGTCTTCGGTCACCTGCCATGGCATTCCCGCCCCAGGACAGTAACCTCTTTGACTCCACGCAAAAAGGAATATGTACGTCCAGGACACGTGGCCAAGAACGTTAAGCCACACCAATTTTTAACGAATATTTTGTTTCAGGGTCAATGTCTTCTCACAGGATATCTCAACCACTCCTTCCATTACAAATTCATGTTTTTGTTAATTAAGTCCACCTGTCTCACTGTTTCAAATCTATTATTCTGAATTTTCACATTATCATTAAACCCAAATGGCTCATATATTGTATTATGTAACACTCCACGATAAACAATCTTATCTGTACCTATAAATAAGCATGAAATATGACAATTAAACTCAAATTATGATAATGGTAAAAGAACATATATATACTATATTTATATATTATATTTTACCTGCAAATCTATGCTTTTACTCTTTACTGACCGTAATGCTTTGACTTTAAAAATGAACCCATATAAAACTTTATAAAAATGATAAACATTATTGTTTACAGATATCAGGAGTAAAGGGTTTTATCCCAAAAATTGTAAAACTATGCACTATCGTATGTAACTAATTTTTAAAAAAGATTTCCTCTGTCCAAATATATATATATATATATGACATGATATAGATAATGAGGAGTTTTAAATTTATGGAATAGAGACACACATGAAAATTTGAATGGACCATATTTTTAGCTTATCCAATTAGGTTCGGTGAAAATCTGTTATATTTTGTCAATAGTCGTATTATGGAACAAACGTGAATAACTTGATTTTCCTATGGGAAGTTTGCTAAAAATCCTGACGTTAGAGCATGCTCAGCATAAATCTGCTAATAAGTACTAAAGTTTAAAATGGTTATTAAAGTATATAGTTAATAAACCAGCTCATTTTAGTTGAATAAGAGTGAAGAGATTTGTATAAAATGTATCATTTTATTTTAGATATCTCACCGTGTATCTCAATTATTATTCAATATATAATTTAAATTGAATACATATATTATAATAATTATATGAGTTTATTTTTTATTTTCTTATTAAAAAAATCTTGAACATTGAGAGAGTTGAAAATATTCGATGGATGTGTGTAATGTTATTTTTCTGTGTGTATTTGGAATTTAAATTAAATCATAAAAGGAAGAGTTTTGATTACCAGCTTGAATCGATTCTGAACCGTTACTGATAACTACTCGATAGTGTACTTATCGATGGTAAGCTAAACTCTAGCGTGGGTGCCAAAGAGAAAAAAACAAAGACACAGACAGACATACGTTACTGAAACCCCGGACCCACGTCTGCTATCGGTAGTCCACGACTCGCAGCCTAATCACAGTAATACACAGTACTCCTTCCAGAGGCACCAGAGGGTACAGGGTCATCAGCAGGAGTAACTTTCTACTTCATTACTCCTTCTGGAGGGCGTGGACGCGTCGGCGGGGATCGAATCCGAGTCAGCTCCTGTCCTGGCCTCTAAGAGGGTTTTTTTTGTTATGGTAGCTCCTTTGATAAGATAAGGGATCATTATTGGCTACGTGACAACTCACAGACTTTGGATAATTCTGTAGTGATTCCTTCTTAGCTGATAAGATCGACAGTAGTATGTCTGCTGTGAAGATAAGCTACTGACACTAATCCTAACAATGTCCAGCATAACTTCCATACAAATACTAGTTCATATTCTTCTAATAAAAACAATTTTTTTCTCTTCAAATAAAATTTGTTAACTTCTAATTTATATAAAACATAAATGACAGAAAGTGTAACTTTATTTCAGTAGGGTTATATAATTTTTTTTAATTATTCGACATTTAAATCTTTCGAATATACAATTCTATCTTCTATTATATGCTTTTCTTCTTTTTTTTTTTCTTCTTTAAAGTAAAAAATCATAAATCTTAAGAAATTAGAATTTACGTCAATTTGGTTTAATACATTTTTTACGCGATAAAATTTTCTTACAATAACGAAGATATTAAAATTGTAAATTTTCAACTTTCTTAACCCCTTCCCCCTTGACTGATTTAGCCATTCATTAACCCCACGAATTAATTAGCTTTCGGAGCTCAAATAGTGAGTAATCATTGTAAACAAATCTTTGTTTATTTAAAAAGAGAGGAGGCACTCTGTTTTCGTTATTACATTCTTAAATTTCTTTATTCATAAATACATTTGTGTATCAAAGCCTAAACGTTTAAATTCAATTTTACATCTATTAAATTCAATAAATTCAGAATTTTTTAAAAAAATAATTAAGTTTTTTTTATTTAGATTGTCACAATCCCGAGAGTACCTACCTCTTTTTGAAGTCATCTACTAATGACATCCAACTGTTTGCTTAAATATGCCGAAATACACGAATCTCCCTTCTTTCTTTCTCAAATATTTTCGACGTCGAAAATTCGCTGGAATTGTAGAATAGAGTGGGTTCTGGATGCTGGAGCGCTTATATATATA
>KZ810625.1:6930-20763 GCA_000696205.2 Oncopeltus fasciatus
TATTTATTTATTTAAAGAAAATTATTTTATTAAATATTGTGTGAAGTTCGGTTGTTTATTCTGAAGAAAGGAGCGATTTGCTCGGAACAGCTCTCTACTCCTGGAAGGTGATTAAGCCTTTGATCTATGTCATTAACATCGATTCGTCATCAAGCCGCCAAACCCTTGCTTCATCACTAATTCCCATTTGTTAGTTTATGCTACCCACTTCATAACCTTCACCGAAACGCCTTCAAAAAGCCTTTCATTTACATTTTAAGTGTACTATTAAGTGAACAATAATTTGATAATCCATGTGGTAATAATTTACAAATATTATTATAAAGAAAAAGAAAGGGTAAAGCAAAACCCTACGCCAGAGCAGAAAGTACGACAAGCTAGTGGTAAGAAAAAGTAAGTTCGAATCCCGCCATGATTAAACTTTTCTACATACAAATATTTGGCCAACAGAACATAAGAAACCAACGAAGACAGATTACGGAAGGTATGATAGTGATTACGATGTCTTTTAGATTTACCGAGCGTAATTTATAGTTTAGTTATTGATAAATATATATTCTACAAGTTACGAGGATAGAAAACTACAAATTGGCCTAATTTATAGTTGGTTACTAAAAATATATATATTCTATATGTCTGGAGGATTGCATTAAATGAAAAGTTCAATTATAAATATTTATCAACTGTAATACTGATGAATTCGCTTCCTTGGCACAGTTTTTTGTTTATACTAATTTGACGAATATAAATAATAGTTTCATAAATTAATTTGAATCGTACCGAGAGCCAGAGAAAAAAATCTCACTACTTCAGACGGGAATCGAATCCAGGTCTCCTACTTACCGGGAGCGCTAATCAACTGCACAATAAGAATAATTTTTGGTTCCCTGCACCTCGGAGGTGTAGTCCACCCGCCCGGAAAGTGAGGGACCTGGGTTCTATTCCCGGCTGAAGTAGTGAGATTTTTTTCTGGCTCCCGGTACGATTCAAATCAATAATGAAATGTGGGATTACTTTACCACAATTATCATCATGATTTACATTTCCTAAATGTTTTATATTGACACATCTATTGAAGATTCTCCTAAATAATAGTCATGCTTAAGATATTCCACCAGGATTTCCTATGATTGGAAATAAGAAAATGTCTCATAACCTATTTCACAAACAGTGAGACAAGGTTAAAAATTAAACTAAAATGATTTTAGTTGGGGTTCGGTCAAGTTAGATCCAAAAAATACAATTTAAAAATATGTCTATTGGCCGAACCTCAAGATAAAACATCTACTTATTTATGTGTTATGTTGATATGTGTATATCATTTTTAATTTGCAGCAGCATAAAGTATAATAATCATAAGGATATAATGAGAATTAAAAAATAGAAATTTTAAAGTTTATCTATACTAAACAAATACGTAGGAAATTCAAATTATTAACCATCAACCAATACTATTTAGACGGTTCCGATAAATGTAAATAGTTAAATTGCATAAATAAAGTGTAACTGATCGAAGAAAAATAATTTTTTGGGAACANGACCGAACCCCAACTAAAATCATCTTAGAATAATATCTACGGTCAACAAACTCTCCTTTTGTTATAAATTAAAGAGTTTCAAAATTAAAACAGTATATAAAATATATTGTATATTGGAGAATTTGGCAAATATTTTAGACTCTGAAACATGAAATCAAGCAAAACAGATATAGGTAACACATCGAAGCTTCTGGGAGCTTTGTTCAGGTCCATACAGTTCAGCTCGCCGCGTGGCTATGTATGTCGCATGGCGGTACCCCAACATAATTCCTGTTAGGCCCCTCAGACATGCGGATACGCAAATAAAACAATGGCCGCTGGAAGCGCAAAGTAGGGCAGCAGCTGGATTTGTGTCGCCGACGACAGAAATTGGGTTAATGAGACAGCCGTATAAATGGGTGGGGGTGTGGAATTGCCGGGGAGCCGGTAGCAGCAGAACACACCCCCTCCTCCCACGCGGGACCCTCGCGCCAATCAAGACCATCCCTCTAAGTGTCGTTATCTCAAAATAACTAATGGTCTCTCACAGTCAGCTTACATTATCATTTCACAACTTTTAATTGCCTTCCGATCGCCCCTTTATTTATGGCGTTCCTATTCAATGAGGTTTCCATTCGTTTTCCGTTACGATCCCTTATCACGAAATGATAAAACATGTCCCTTTAATCCGAGCTAAAAAGGTTTGTCATCGGCTATTTGGACAAAAGTTGGCATACTTTGAAAAAAAATTAAATTCACTTTAAATTACAAGTTTCTAATGAAATTATAGAGATAAAATGACTGTAACATAAGATCTACATAAAATAAGGAGATTACTCATGCTTAATTAAAGTGGCCATAAATATAATAAATATTTTTATACATAATAAAGAAATGTATCTATTTTGATTTCAGAACACATACCAAAAAAAAATAATGCACAAAGATAAAGGTCTTTGATTCTGAAGTAAAGTGTATGAAAACTTTTTAAGTACATTCTTAAAATCTTTTTTTTTTTTAGGTGCATATTTTGTAAATTGCGGCCATACCACAAAATGTAGGGAGTTTTCGATTCAGATTTCCTCTAAACGCTTAAAATTCTAGCATAATTACATTTTGTGGAAATAAACATCAAACACAATAGCAATTAACAATTTTAGTTGTAATTTCATGAACGTGAATTTCATTAAAATCAATTGAATTCTAAATAGAACGAGCTTGAACATATCTAAATCAAGAATTAATGACTGCTAATGATAATATTTCTTGCCAGTCTTCCTTCACCAATTTGTCTTATCTCTGCCTTCTTAAGAGTGACTAATGAAAATTACTATAAGGTGATAGTGACTGTTTTCTTTAATCAAATTTAACCGCAATTTTAATAATTGAAATAAAACGTCTCTATTCTGAATGTATCCTATATTCCTTTATGGCATTTTATTAATAAATACTTATTTAGATTATTTCTTTATTACTTGTCATTTTTAACAAGACGAACTCTTTCCAGTTATTTTTTTGTAAGTACACTCTCAAAGAGATATTATTCTAAAAAGTGCACGAAATAAGTACAAATAACAAAGAATATTGTTTCAAAAAATGCCTGTAAAATGTTCATAATACGCGGCATCATATATTTTGAACTTTTTAAGTCAATACAGCTTGACAATAATCGAAAAGAGAAATAAAGATTCACTGATTATTAAGTAAAAATGTGAAGCAAAATAATAATAACAAAACTAAACTATTTAGCTTAGCTTACCAAAAGAGCTGAGTTTATTTGTTATTATGCATATATAAAATTTTGAGCTTACGATAATACAAGTTATGGATTGATTGCAAATTTGTTAAAATATATCAAAAGTCGCTTCGTGGCAACAATGTAAATCGCATTATTTTCCTATGAGAAATTCTTGATGAGAAAAATAGTATAAGATTACCTGATGGAAAATTAGATTTCAATAGCAAATTATCAATGAAATTTAAGTTTATGCATTAAAAAATTTAACAAAACGGATAATATAAATATTAAAAATAAAACTAATTAGAATAGAGATTTGGCTTTGCTTAGCAGTTAATACGCTGATTTTACATTAATATAAGAAAGATTAAATTGAATGATACAAATAGATATATGATTTCAATGTATTTTTATTATTAAATTTGTGTACGTTTGATTACTCATAAATGCAATGAATATTGAGTTAACACCAGAAAAATGACAAAAGAAAAAAAACTTGTTTACGCCAGCAGATTTTTCACAGAATTTAAAGTTAATAGCCAGGAGAGCAGCGTAAGTATCCACTTAAGTCGTCACATTGATTAGTGACCGCAGATAATCCTCCCTTATTCTCCCCCGGAGAAAGATTAATCCTGAAGGAAGTGACAAAGTTCGGAGGACGGACGACGAATGAGTAATGTCCAGACGCCAAAAACTGTTTTATTTTTTTAATAAAGTCCCCCCCCCCCTCACCGACACAATCCCCATGAACTCTCTTTCATCGTAAAATCCCAAAGGATAGGAGATTAANGTCACATTGGTTAGTGACCGCAGATAATCCTCCCTTATTCTCCCCCGGAGAAAGATTAATCCTGAAGGAAGTGACAAAGTTCGGAGGACGGACGACGAATGAGTAATGTCCAGACGCCAAAAACTGTTTTATTTTTTTAATAAAGTCCCCCCCCCCCTCACCGACACAATCCCCATGAACTCTCTTTCATCGTAAAATCCCAAAGGATTGGAGATTAATAATACTTACGTAGGCCCCACCACCATCATTCGAGGAACAGCCGCTTCTTCCGAACTCCGGAATTTGATAAATTATTATTCCCTTTAACCCTTTCCTCGACAAAGTTTAATAGGATATTTATTGGAGAGGAATATTTCTCACAAAGGGCCATTTGATATAGTAATGAGGCTTGAAACATAAATCCCTGAATTGATTGATTAAAAAAAGAATTAGGCCAAAAAGACATGCGGATACGCAAATAAAACAATGGCCGCTGGAAGCGCAAAGTAGGGCAGCAGCTGGATTTGTGTCTCCGACGACAGAAATTGGGTTAATGAGACAGCCGTATAAATGGGTGGGGGTGTGGAATTGCCGGGGAGCCGGTAGCAGCAGAACACACCCCCTCNAAAAGTTTTAGCCTAATATATACAGAGAAAAACTGAAACATAAATCCCTGAATTGATTGATTAAAAAAAAAAAAAAAAAAAAAAGGTAGAGAAGCAATTTATTTTATATTTCAAGCAAAATTAAAGCTCCGATTTGAGAGGAGATATGAGATATGGAAATATACCTAGCTGCATTATTGAAGAATATTAAAAAAAAGCACCATTTGAGAGATTATAATTATAACTTAATTAATACATTAGCTCAACCAATAATCAAGGAAAAAGCTCAAAATTAGCTTGTTCGATTCATCTACAACGCAATTAAGTATTTAATGAAACACTAACAGAATTCAAAACATTATGCTTAATTGTAAATATTTCAACAGGCAATAAACAAAGTATTCTCTGCTAGTAGGATGAAAGGGCATATGAGTGTATATGTGTGCGTGCTTCACGCAATCAATCAGTCGCCTGCAGTTAAAACAAATTCAGTATTCATTTATTTTCAAAAAAACAACCTAATGAGTTTGCTTTCGGAATTTCATGATCGGGCGAATAAGGGACATATTATATATAAATGTCTGAGTGCTTATACCAGGTATGCAAGTTTAAAATGTCGTTTTAATTCCAATAGAATGCGCTCTTAGCCTATTGAAGGATTTGCTTATCTCTAAACGCTATTTTGTTTGTTAGTCATTTGTTTACAAAAGTCAGTTGTTTTTAAGTCGTTTACGTGGACGTATCATACCTTTCTTTGGTGTTAAAAATGTCTAATTTTAAGCCAAATAAAGAGCATTTGCGGCATTTTCTTATTTAATCAAAAGAAAAAGGCATCTCAATGTCATCGAATTTTTGTTGAGACTTATGGCGATCTTGCTCCAACCGTCAAGACATGTGAACGTTGGTTTCAACGTTTCAAACGTGGTGATTTTGATGTTACTGATCAAAAACGAGAAAATCGACCAAAAAAGGTTTGAGGACTTCGAATTGCAATCTTTATTAGACGAAGACAATACCCAAACCCAACAAATGATGAACAGTTGAATGTCACTAGGCAAGCCATTTCCGATCGCCTGAGAGCTATGGGAAAGATTCAAAAGGTTGGAAAATGGGTTCCACATGAATTGGACGAGCTTCTCAAGCCGGCGAAACAGTCAATACCGAGCGCTACCGACAACAAATGATCAATTTGAGTCACGCATTGATCGAAAAACGCCCAGAATGGGCTCACAGGCACGCCAAAGTCATTCTTCAGCATGATAACGCTCCTGCACATTCAGCCAGATTGACTAAGGAAACGATTTCTTCGCTTGGTTGGGAACTCCTACCCCACCCACCGTATTCACCTGACCTGGCGCCTTCTGATTATCACCTCTTCTCATCGATGGGACACTCATTGGCGGAGCAACACTTCAACAATTTCGAAAACGTACGAAAATGGCTCGATGAATGGATTTCAAATAAAGATGAAGCATTCTTTTGGAATGGTATCCATATATTGCCCGAGAGATGGACAAAATGTGTAGAAAGCGAGGGCCAGTACTTTGAATAAAATATATTATACTTTTTTTTTAATTACTGTGTATATATTTTAAGAAATAAACGACATTTTAAACTTGCATACCTGGTATATTGTCGGAAATGACTACTCCCTTTGTCTTCCCACAAATATTTACTTTGTCTACAAAGCTTTTTATTTACACTTTAATCGGGTGCTTGGTGTACAGTGACCAATGGTGTAGGCTGTGAAGTGTATGTCGACACCCTTGTAATAATATCCGAAAACTAACTTAGGCGTACCCAGTTCTATTTGATTTCGCAAAGGATAATTTCGTTGGTAAAATAAATGTTTATGGGATGAGAAATGAGGTATTTATCTGCTGGATTGAATGTCGATGAAATATCTGTTATTAGTAAAATGAAAAGCGTTTAAACTTGACTATTGTAAAGCTGAAAAAATCAAACGTTTAAATACTATAATACTTTCAGTGTTTGCATTAATCGGTCAAGAGAAATAATAATAAAATAGCAATCAAATTAGAATATCATCATTGTCTAAGTTATTATGTTAAAAAAACAGATTATTGAACATAAAATGTGTAAAGTGTAATTTATCTAACATTATATTATGCAGTTTATTATTATTATTAAAAATACATTTCAAGTACTTGTTTCATTAATGTCTTAGGAAGCTATCCCCTCACCTCTCCAGGGTTGTCTAGAGCCGAGAGTTTAATCAACCTTACTTAACACTATCATTGTTCTATTTTAGATTGGAAGATCATGAACGCACTTATTAGTAACTAGGCTTCAATGACATAAGGATATCGTTTTTAGCGAATGTTAGACCTGCCGAATTATCACATAGAGCCAAAAGTATTTTTCTGAGGGCCGTCACTCAACATCATGGCATTGGGAAGAGAAGTTAAGATCTGACAAGTGGAAACCACACCTTTCCCCATTTTTTTTTTTTAGTAATGATTTTTTTTAAAAAGAAGTCGAATGGGATTTAAAAGCTTAAAGAATCTTTTATATGGAAAATAAATCATTGGTGAGTAATAAATGGGATTACAATATTGACAGTCCTTTTAAAAATTTTATTCCATTAATTAAAAAAAACCTTTTTATTTTTTTATTCACTTTAATACAAAAATTTATCGCCCAGGTTTAATTAGAAATTAGTTCAAATAGTTTTTCAAATTTTGTCTTGTTTTATGATGTTTATATGTATCTTTCCGTGCTTGAGGGGATATATATACTCAGTAGGTAGCCTACCTGATAACTGAATAATATTAATTTTTAAAAACAATGTCTAGCCACACTGTTGTACGATTATCTTTATTCAATGGTAAAAGACATGAAATCATTTAATGAGCGAGAGAATTCAATTTACAACCAAAAAAGCTTCAAGTCATACAGAAGATACAAATTAAGGGTAAATGACAGAAGTTGGGAACCATTAAGTGAAATGAACCCCACAATTCTGAAACAGAATAATTCAATGAAATGAAAATTGAAGGACACCGCGGTGGATTTGTCTAACGCTTGTTTAATCCCTTCCACTAGCATCTTGCCATTAGCGGTAACGAGATGGGTAGGGGACAAGCGTGTTAGGGGAAGTTTAGGGGTGTCCCCAGGCTGTTTTTGCCAGGGGAAGGAAACCAGAAGAAGGCAGCCACCGGCCTGGCCAGTCTCCAAACAACCGCCTAAAATAAACATTAATGGGGGGTGTAATTGCTAATATACAAAGAAAAGTTTTAGCCTAATATATACAGAGAAAAACTTCATTTTATAAAATATAAATGTATTTACTATTGTGCTACTTTCAACTCTCCGTCAGTCCTTTCATAGGCTCATTATTTTTTAATGTGTCACATAAGTTACATTGTAGGTCTCACTGCCCTTGTTCTAAAAACTGATCATATTAATCGATAAAAGTTTCTTCTTAAGTTGTGGATGAATAAACAAATTAATTAATAAAAAGCCTTTACATGATTAGAATGTTATTAAGATAATTCGTTCTGATCGAACTAGTAAAAAATTAGATGTTTTAATAACAGAATTGAAGCTGTGTCTCAAACGTAGAAAATTTCTAACTCATATCAATAGTATAACGCCAAAAGAGATATTCTTGCATTAAAAGAATTCCACCTTATCGCACTTAATGAATATTTGTAATTGTACTTTCCATGTCATATAAACCTCTATATCTATCTACCTATACTGTATTTTACGAATAAACAAATCTTTATTCAGTTACATTGCTCTAAAATAAATATTATGTCCGTTGTGCAGAATACATTTTTAGTTACATTGATACTTCAGGTATACCCCTTCCCTCTCCCCACTCGTATTTGTCCGATTTCGCAAATACATTAAAAAGCGATTTGTCAAATTTTACTAAGAAAAATAACTATTTGTGGCTTCTAGGCTATAAAATAAAAATTAACAGCTACGCTAACCCCCATTTATAGTTGTTTAATTTCAGTTTGTAAATCCTAAAGTATGTAATATTACGATGGGGTCATATGAGGCCCATATGAAATATGGGGTTCGGTCAAGGTAGAGCAAAAAAAAGAAAAAATACAAATTTAACAAAAGTTTATTTTTTCAAAAGATTATCTTCCAACTTTTCGGCTTACATTGCAAGCCATCTTCAGAGCTATTACTTGACGAATGCAAAGTTTCCCTGTTGCTTGATCTGGTTCTTCTGGCTCTGAAACCAGTCTGATCTTTGTCCAATATTTTCCAATCTTACTGAG
Organism: Oncopeltus fasciatus; assembly: GCA_000696205.2. Classification (NCBI taxonomy): domain Eukaryota; kingdom Metazoa; phylum Arthropoda; class Insecta; order Hemiptera; family Lygaeidae; genus Oncopeltus; species Oncopeltus fasciatus. The sequence goes on from KZ810625.1 coordinate 15,822, forward strand.
CATGAAAAATACACGGCTGGGTTGCGTTCTCGTCAGAAACCTTTACAAATGCAGTCCTACGATTACTGTGGATTTTATGATCTTAATTGTACTAGGATATGCACAAAAATTTCATTTTCGATGAAGACTATTTCAGTTTAGCAATTTTTTCCTAAAAATTAACTTTTATCTGTAATGATCTTAGGGAGAATATTTTCTTTTTTTCATAATTTTTCTGTGAGTGTTGTAAAGTATGTTGCAAATTTGAACTGAATTCAGAAATAAACTATAAATTACATACAAATGCAATATAACTCATTTAAAAGTTTTAATGATCCGACAATAAGAGAATTGTTTGTAAGTAAACTAGAAGGATTTGGCCGTAACATTGCAATTGAGACCTGTGAGAGATTAAAGAGCTAGAATTCAACATAATCAACCTCACCATAAACTATTGCTAAGAATATATATAGAATATCTTCCCGCTTTTATAAAATATCTCCCTGGCTTTAATGTCCAAAGGTTGAGACGCCAAAAAAAAAAAAAAAAAAAAAAAAAGCTACAATTGGGTCGATCCTGCGAGGAAATTGTTTGGCGAAAAAGAGGCGATTGTCTCAAAAGCAAGAGTCAGACAAATATAATAATATTTGGTAATAAGATGGTACATATGCCTCGAGGAAGCTTTGATATTCTCTAAAGACTAAAGTTCTGTGAGTTTCCGCTTATACTAGTAGGTATTGTTGTTCGGCTAACTCAAGTGAGTTTCGGTTTGAGTATCTGCACGTGACTGGAGAGAGTTTGCAACACTTGCTTAAGTGTTGTTCGTACTCAAGTGAAAGTTATCATTCAGTTCGTTCTTCGAGTCCACATGAATGAGTCTCTGAGGTTTACGAGTGGTGGAGAGTAGAATATTTATGTTTTATGTGTTCAAATGGAGAGTTTTTGACCGCGGAGATGTTAGTAGATATTTTTTGTTGGGGTTCGGGCAAGTTAGATCCAAAAAATACAATTTAAAAATATGTGTATTGGCCGAACCTCAAGATAAAACATCTACTTATTTATGTGTTATGTTGGTATGTGTACATCATTTTTAATTTGCAGCAGCATAAAGTATAATAATCATAAGGATATGAGAATTGAAAAATTGAAATTTTAAAGTTTATCTAAACTAAACAAATACATAGGAAATTAAAATTATTAACCATCAACCAATACTATTTAGACGGTTCCAATAAATGCAAATAGTTAAATTGCATAAATAAAGTGTAACTGATCGAAGAAAAATAATTTTTTGGGAACAATTTATGCTTTTCCTAAACTAAAGGGTGAATGAAACAGAAATGTAATGCCATAACAACCAATTATGTTATTAAAAGATATATCTGTAAAATAAAATAAAGCCATTGTCATATACTTCCAGAAGAGCTGAGTATAATAAAAATACAAAACATTTAGACATTAAAACGGAAGACACATTGTCACTGAAACGAGTCCTGCTCAACCCTGATAAGAAAATTGGTGATTTGATTTTGATGGGAAGACAGAACTGAGGGAAAAGTAAATACGAGATCTAATAGAGGAAGGAGTCTTTGGTATACAGTAGATAACTGAGTTAAAACATCTAAAGTAAATTTTACCAGAAACAATATTGATTCCAGAAGACAAAAGCACATATAAGTCCTCATTCACTAGAGAATAATTTTCTAACTACAAAATGCTATTCGCACAATTTAATGAAATGTTCTATGAGGATAGTATAGATATTTATTAATAAACTAATTAATGCTAAGCAAAAAATATTTAAGAAAAACATACAGCACTTTGACGCTGTTGTTAGCTCAAAATTTAAAAGTATCTGTTTCGATTCACTCCTAAAACTCTTTTTTTTATTCTATCTTTAAAATATTTAGGGTGTCATGGAGAAAGCCGCTATCTACAGATATCAACCATATTCTAAACGCCCATGGCTTTTTTTTTTTCTCAATAAAAGCCTATCAAGGGCGGGACTGAAATCTGTAAATCGAGACATATGGGAGACTAAAAGTCTCCAAAGAATCTCTTCAGTACAGTTGACAAGCTGGTACTAGGAAAGGCTACAAAATCCATAGAATAATATAATCATTTTAACTAGGCTCATCTCAGTGGTCCTGTCAAGGTTAAGGTTACTGGCAAACTCCTACCGAATAGTTTACGTATTAAGGTAGCCGAAAGTACGAGAAAGAAGTCAAGGGGACTGCAAAGGACATGCAAGAACCAGTGAATTATTAGAACTTTTTTTTTCACTTAGGATAGTAGAGGGAGGCTCCATTAGTAGTATGGGGACTGTATACCATAGGAGAAGTGGGAAATATCAGCCAGCATTATTAGAGCGATAAATAAAATAAATTTATTTATATAAACATAAGAGAAAAATGATCTCCTTAAGTAGTTAATATTCCTTTGAATACCAACAAACAAATAATAAAATAATATTTCTTCTGAATAATAATAAATAATATTAATTTCTAATTACTTAAATAATAATCAATCTGGGACTTAATAAAGTCTCCAGAAAAATTGCCCCTCTCTGTCTTTTGGAGTTAGATCAAGGGGCTTAGAATACTTATCCTGCCCAATAGACTCCAATAATTCACGTGAATTGCTAGCCCATTTATGAATCTCAAATTTGCCCTTCGAAAGTAAATCGGTCAATTCGGATTTCAGGGTTTGCGCTTGCTCGAATGTTTCTGAGCCTGAAACTATATCATCAACATATATGTCTTCCATTAAGACTCTAGATGCTGAGGGGTAAGATTCACCTTCATCTTTTAGGAGTTGCTGAACCGTTCTGATAGCTTGGTAGGGAGCGCACTTAACTCCATAAGTGACCGTGTTCAATTGAAATGTCTTCACTTCCGCAGTAGGATCCGATCGCCAGAGAATATGTAAATACTTCCGGTCTTCAGGTCTTATCAAAATCTGCCTAAACATTTTAACAATATCCCCAGTAAGAGCGATACGATGCCGCCGAAAATTTAGGATAATTAAAGGCAAGTCCCTCTGAAGCTTCGGTCCGGTGTGGAGGAAGTCATTTAATGACCCATTAGGTGTGCGAGCTGAGGCATTGAAAACCACCCTTATGTTAGAATTGGGGTCTTTAGTGCGTAATACTCCATGATGTGGGGTGACAAAGGCGGAGGAATTAGTCGTAGGTGACATATGGCCTAGATCTACGTATTCGCGCATGAAATCTGTATACTTAGATTTAAAGTTGGGATTTTTGTTCATTCTCACTTCAAGAGATTTAAACTGTTTGGCCGCAAACGAGGCTTGAATATTGTAGATCAGGCGGGTCTCGAACAAAGGGTAACGCTAATACATATCGGCCGTCGGGTTCACGATAGTGAGTGGCTTGAAAATGTTCTTCACAAGGGTAATATTACTCCAAATCGTGGTGTATGTTTTTTTCTTCCTGGCCGAAACCCCGACTATTCTCACACGATAATGAATAATATTAATTTCTAACACAGTATAATGACAATAGTAAAAAAAAAGAAATGTTTTCCAATTAATAATACAATTAGTTATATTATCCTACTGCTATATTACTAATATAAGTATTACCTTTTTGGTAATACAAGAAAATTGGTCTGAATAATTTCTTCCCAATTATTAATAAATAAAAAATAATGTTTTAAAAGCTTTGAAAGGAATTATAAAAATAAGGAATATGAAAGTTAAAGATTTGAGTATAATACAAAATTATGCAGCATAATAATCAATCTGGGACTTAATAAAGTCTCCAGAAAATTGCCCCTCTCTCAAGTAATGTGCACCACGGGTACTTATCGGTCTGAAGAGAGCGGCTACGAGTCCATGGGTGCTGGGAGATCCTCCTCACACTGCGGCAGTCCTATGAAATCTGTGGGCATCTCAGGCTTTCCTGGAAGCTACTTGGAGTGTCCCAAAAGGTGAAGGCTGCCAGCGAAATGCAGTGGGCTAGGTGGTCTAGCGAGGACTTCTAGGACTAGAGGACGTCTAGGAGGCACCCTGTTCTCAATACCGATGTCACAGGGCAAACTTTTATTTCTCGGTCGCGAAACGCCTACTCATTCAAGTGCCTCAGATAAGCCCACAACCCGAATTACTTAAACCTAGCAGAAAGGTCTCATCTCTACCCAGGACTCTGCCAATCCGATGAACTGGACTTAGACAAAGAGAAAGAGACTTCGGCGGCCCAGGCTGATCCCTGAGTTGGTCGGGAAGGAAGGCGTTATTAGCATATCTAATAATGCCAGGGGCCTTGTACATAGGGTATTCAGAGATAAAACGAGCCCAGTCTTCCACCCCTCCCCTCCAACTCGCTCTCTCACACTCTTTCTCCCCTACTCACCCTTCCTCACTCACCCACTCTTAGTCTCTCTTTCCCACTCTCACATTCCCTCTTCCTCTCATATAAAATTATTTATTTAGTGCCAAAAACATATTCATTTCCCCATTAATAGAACAAATTTTTAACATATGTATAGCAGATTCATTTCTTTATCTCATTTAGCTACCGTAGGTCCGACTCTGAAGGCTCTATTTTAAGGAAACGCACTTAAAAGCGCAGTGGGTGTCCAGATGCACTATCGACGGCCACTGTAGTTTAATTGTGGCTAGAATGAAAAATTTTTAATGCTAAAGAAATTTATAATACTATTTGAATTAATACTTATTTAATACATAACTTAATTTTATTCTTAATAAAAAGTAATTCTAAACTTAAACATTGTCTCATAATTTATTAATTTTATTTATATGTTTTCTCCCTCCTTTCTTAATTTTTAGCCTTCTACATATTTTTTTTTTTTTATTACGTTATTTTCTTTACCCTCAATTTATTTAGTCCAGTACATTCTAGCGCAGTACAAATAAGGGATTAATGTGTAAGAATTAATTAAAATATTTTTTCAAATTAAATAAGAAAAAAATTATTTGAAGT